>JAFVLL020026617.1:0-39177 GCA_021397915.2 Tor tambroides
GAACGTGACTAAAACTAATAAAAACTAAAATAACAGCTTCACACAAAGACTAGACTAAAACTAAAATTAAAACAGGCCGCCAAAAACAACACTACTAGTAACCACTTAACAACCCCCCAAAAATATACACTGCCTAGCAACCACACATCTCACTAACCACTTAGCAAACACTGAAACATCCTAGCAACTACAACAAACACCTTAGTAACCAAATAGCAAACACCCGAACACACTAGTAACCAACTAGCAAACAGTCAGACAACCTAGTAACTGCTTAGCAAACACCCAGTCATCCTAGCAACACTTGGCAACCATGAAGGACAGCTTGGAAACCACCTAGACAACACTCAAACATCCTAGCAACTGCCTAGCAATCACCCAGAACATCTTAGTAACCACCAAGCAAACACCTAAACACCTGAACAAACTAGTAACCAACTAGCAACCACTCAGATATCTTAGTAACTGCTTAGCAAACAGCTGGACATCCGCTTAACAACCCCCCAAATATATATATATATATATATATATATATATATATATATATATATATATACACACACCAAGCAACCACCCATAATATCTTAGTATTCACTTGGCAAACTTTCAAATATCCTGCCTTTTAATCACTATAAACATCTTAGAAGACATCAAAGAGAACATCCTAGTAAATGCTTTGTAAACACCTGAACATCCTAGTAACCACTTAATAAACCCCCTGGGTTAACATACTGCCTAGCAACCACACAAAACATCTCACTAATCACTTAGTGAACATTCAAACATCATAGCAACTGCCTATCAACCACTAAAAAACACCTTAGTAACCAAGCAGCAAACACCTAAACACCTGAACACACTAGTAACCAACTAGCAACCACTTAGATACTGTATCTTAGTAACTGCTTAGCAAACAGCTGAACACCCTAGAAGCCGCTTAACAACCCCCCAAACATATATACTGCCTAGCAACCCCTCTAAAATATCTTAGTAACCATCTAGCAAACACCCAAACATCCTAGCAATGCTTGGCAACCATGCAGAACATCTTAGTAACCACCTAGCAAACACCCAACATCCTATTAACCCATTAACAAACTCCCAAACCTATTAATTACAACCAGAACATCTTAGTAACCACCTAGAAAAGACCCAAACATCCTAGCAACCACCTAAATTCGCCTAGATTTTAAAATTATATTTTGAAATTTTTTTAAACATTTATTTTTTGGGTCTCAAAGCTATTTGTCCACACCTGCCACATTGTCTGAATAGTTAAACAAAATAAATGCAAGTTTTTTTTGTACCAAAGTTGTTGAGTTTACAGTGTTAATCTACTTCACAGCGACTTTCAGTTTTCATTCATATAAGCCCTCCAACGACGTCATTTGCATTTTGATAGCACGTTTTTCGCCTAAAGCGCAAAATCCTATTGTGAGTTGATGGATTCAGTTTATGAAGCACTATATTATGCATACCATCCATAAAGTAATATTAAATCAGCTAAATTATGGCGTTTCATTCAGGAGTTTTCAGACAAAAGGAGATACCAGGTTACTTTCAAAGGACTTTTCATAGATCATAAAGAGCCGTTTATGGAAAGATGATCCTTGGTAATCGTTTCTCATGCTTATATGAAGAAAATAGGATAATGTTGCAGAGTACAGTATAACGCACAGACACAAAAGCTCTTTTTGTTGCAGTGGTCCGGGAAGCATGGCCCCTCTGCTCCGCCTATTAAGCACTCCGATTTCGATTTCAAATTGGCCCTCGTTATTAATCCCAATCACCCAGAACAGAAAGACCACAGAGCTCTCCAAAACACATGTGCAAACCCCCACTGCACGGGCTGATTCTAATTAATTAATTACATCCCAGGTGATTTCACTTTAAGATTAGAAAAAAATAGGGATGGAAACACTTCCCACAGGCTATACCAAATTGACAGCTCTAAGTCTTGGAAAATAAGCACAGTATACTGCCCCCAGGATTTTTGATGACTTTCGAAGTCCTCCTACGCTCCCCCGTGCTCTCCAAAGGAAGCCCAGGAACAGTCACCCTCTCATGCTCCTACAACATGTTCTTTATGTTCGCAACAAAAAGTATTTTTAAGCCGTTTGATCTGAAGTCAACAGTGTAGGTGCGTCAAAGTGCGAGTGCGCTCATGAGCGGCTACTTCGAGAGAAAGTATTTTAGAAATCTGAACCGGAGAAAGCTTCTCCATCACCTTACATGGCATTCATGGAGCTAAAGCAGAACATTGTGTAAGGAAAATGTCCTCATTTTGTCTGTAGGCAGATTTTACTGTGATGTTCTCTGGAATACATAAATGAGTACCTTCTTATACACCTTAGCAACACCCCAACATCCTAGAAATCATCTGGCACCCTAGCAACTCCCTAGTAACCACTCAGGCATCCTAGTAACCACTTAACAATCACCCAAACATCCTAGCAATTCCTTATCAACCTCCCTAGCAAATACCCAAACATCCTAGCAACTGTCTGTCAACCCTCCAAAATATCTTAATAACCACCTAGACAATATTCAGCCATCCTAGCAACCACAAAAAAACACCTTAGTAACCACCTAGCAAACAACCGTACATCCTAGTTACTGCTTAAACTATGAACAAACTAGCAAACAACCAGAACATCCTAGTAATTACCTATACAAGACTCAACCATCCTAGCAACTTCTTAGCAACCAACTATAACATCTAAGTAACCCCCTAGCAAACACCCAAACATCCTAGTAACCATTTAAACAACCAACCAAAACATCCTAGCAACTGCCTATAAACATCTTAACACATCTTTGTAACCACCTAGAAACACCTAAACATCCTAGCAACTGCCTGTCAACCATCCAGAACTTCTTAATAACCATCTAGGTAGCATTCAATCATCCTCGCAACCACACAAAACATCTTAGCAAGTTCTTAGCAACCAACTATAACATCTAAGTAACCACCTAGCAAACATCCAAACATCCCAGTAACCATTTAAACAACTAACCAGAACATCCTAGTAACCACTTAGAAAACACCAAACTGCCTATCAACATCTTAATGCATCTTAGTAACCACCTAGCAACACCAAAACATCCTAGCAGCTGCCTGTCAACCATCCAGAACATCTTAATAACCACCAATACAACATTCAATCATCCTAGCAACCACACAAAACATCTTAGTAACCACCCAGCAAACAACCATACATCCTAGTTACTGCTTAAACTATGAACATACTAGCAAACAACCAGAACATCCTAGTAGCTACCTATACAACACTCAACCATCCTAGCAACCAACTATAACATCTAAGTAACCACCTAGCAAACACTCTAGCAACCATTTAAACAACCAACCAGAACATCCTAGTAACCACTTAGAGAACGCCAAACATCCCAGCAACTACTTAGCAACCACTCAGAACATCTTAGTAACCACCTAGCAAACAGCCAAACACCCTAGCAACCACCTAGCAACCTTTTCGTCCTCATTTGGTTTTCATTTCAGTGGTTATTATGCATTTAAAATCCATTTGGCAACCCAATGCTGGTTAAATATCCAGATATTAAAATTCTGGATAAGTTGAAAATTATTAGCATAATATGGCAGAAAATTTAAATAAAATCAATGCTATTTTACACAATTCTGTACTACTAGAAAACTACTTCAAATACTTTTTAAATAATTTAAATTCATTTATAAGTCGCTTTGGATAAAAGCACCTGCTAAAAGAATAAATGTAAATGCTAAAAACTATAATGAATAATGCACAATATGAAAAACAAAGAATATTAATTCTAATATTTGCTAAAGATGGCATTTAAATGTTAATAAATTATCACTGTTTTTAAAGAAGAACTGTTATTGAGTGTTAGACAACAACAAAAGTAATCTAAATGTAATAAGAGAAATGAGCATATATGAATAATTATCTAGCATTGAAAAGTATCCATATTTATTTATATATTATGAATAGTATTTATTTTAAATATGAATAATACGTTTTTAAAATTAAATAGTTTTAATTTTTCTTTAACTAACAAAAAATACTTTATGCAATTTTATTCTTCTTTAACCTTAGACAATTCATTTCCTCAACAAGCCACATGATGGCAGGGGATGAAGTTTAATACTTAATTTTGCTCTCAAAAGTATATACGCACTGTCATTATTTAAGTAAAATTAATTACTCACACATTTTCTTTGGGATACTGGAAATACACAATGCCATACTTGACTGAATGTACTTTGCATACATTACAGCATTATTATATATACATTTTTTATAGAGTTCATTATAAAGTTATCTTGTTATCTTTGCACCGATGTATTTTGCATCTGTATTTCACACCCCAGTGTGTGTTGGCAACACATTGAAAACGCAGCCAATTATCTGTAGGAGCTAAATAAGGGTGCTTTGTCCCTGGGCGTTTTGCCCTACAAGATTAAGTCACTGGAAAAGTTCAGTTTTCCAAAGTCATCACAACAAGTCTTAGTTCTGTTAAAGTCTGACTGGCTAGTCTTGAATAATTACCCACCAAAGCTTTCAAACATCCAACGTGGAAACATAGAGACGTTGTGGGATTAGAGATGAGCTTGCTGGAAGCTCTGATATCATTTACTTTGGTTTTCTTCCCCATTGGCGGAGCGGTAATTAAGTTGTTGCAGGTCTCTAATTCCTTGTTCAGCCTCTGGCTGCTGCTCTTCAATGCGTCCGAGTCCATTCTAGGCATATTTACTGGCTCTGCTAGCGTTACCCACTTCACTGGCCGGACTGGTAAACACCAGGGACTTGAGTGGGCTCCAGGGTCTAGACCGCAGCTAGACCTCTAGCCTCACCAGCATCTGAGGACAGGATGTGTAGAAGATCATCTAAATAAAGACAATGGAACCCAAACTGAATGTGAGGTCGAGCTGCAAATTATATGATAACATTCAAGAGGTAAACAACTTTTTCCAAGGACTTCTGGGGCATTTTTGTGGAAACGGGTTTGCTATGTGATGGGGGAGTAAAGGGTTGGCTGGTTAGCATGGTAAGATAGCATTTAGCAAGTTAGCCTACAGTTAGATGCTGTAATCACAGTATTGTAGAGACAGAAATATTTTACTGCATTGACAGTGTTTAAAAATACTAATATAATGCTTTAATAATATATATATATATATATATATATATATGTGTATGTGTGTGTGTGTGTGTGTGTGTATGTATATTATATTTAACCTAGTTTTATTATACATTATATTCTAATTTATTATATATGTACTGTATAAACATAACTTTAATATAGGAGAGAATTCAAGTAAGTTGGGACACTTTTTTGTCTATTTATCTGCATAATTAATTTATAAATTAATCCCACTATTTCCCACACATTCATTGGTTATTAATTAAGACTCCAACGAACACTACGAAAAATCCTCCACAGTCCATCACGTTGTCTGTTACGTTGAATATTTTATGGAAACTGTCAGCGCGGTGACCTCTGACCTGTCAGATGGTTCAGCATGTGCCTCATCAGTGGCCCTGCAGTCCCAGCGTGAGAGCCGCTCCAGTCCTGTGGAATGTGAAACGCAACGCCGCGCTCCAAGACGTGATACGAGGACACATATTTATTTGCTCATTCATCACCGAGCGTGAACTCTGACCCATAACACTGGATCTTTTCCCACTTGCCCAGACGCTTTGCCTTGAATACAACGTGGTGCGTCTGCTCCTCATGTGGATCTCTGCAGGGTTCCTGCTCAACGGCTCCATTCACTGAGCGCAACACCCATATGGGCCAAATAGCCAGATTTGTTCTGCATTTTATTCCAGCTAAAAGAAGCCTTTGTTGCTTTTTCTGTTATAGTGCGGTTATCTCACAGTGCTCATTCAACCTCTGTTAACCAAGAGCCTCTATAAATCGTAATGGGTGAGGAGGGCAAATGCAGAGTCGGGCCTCAAATCTTGGCGTCTTGGAATGCGGCATAAAGAATAAAGTGCATTTAATGTGCATTACATGACTGCTAGTAAAACACAGATGAATAAAGTGCTTCCCTGTTCATGCGCTTCATAGAAAAGCTTTAAACCTCTGCAGAACCCTTTAGACTTTACTAAAGGACCAAAGATCAGGGATGAGATATGACCTTGCGTCTGTAGAATTAAAGAAAGGAATTGTATTATTCCGCACATAAGTTTAATGAACAAGAATAAAGTTAATTTATTTAATACTGCATTAGCTATCAAAAGTATTGGATTTGGATTATTTAATGGTTTGAAAGAAATCCCTTATGCTTATCAAGACTGCATTCATGAAAAATGCATGCATGCATGCATAAATAAACAAATATTTCATTTGAAATATTAGTTTGTGACTTATTTATTTGTGGAAACTTTTTTGACTTGTACATTTTTTCAAGGATTCTTTAAAGAATCAAAAATTTTTTTTTAATTGATTTTTTTGGTAGCATTACAAATATAATGATTAATTTCTTCTTAATTTCTTTATATGTATATAATTATATTGATAATGTGATCATTTATATAATGTAAAATAAAGTGATATACAGTTTAATGGAAATCTTTTGTAACATTATAAATTAATTTCTTATTTTAATTATTTTTTAAAACCAAAGAAAACTCTTATAGTTACCAAGGCTGCATTTAAACAAACAAAAAAAAACAAACAAACAAAAACAAAAACAAACAAAAAACACAGAAAAACAAAAACAACAGACAAACAAACAAACAAAAATAAAAAAAACAGTAATATTGTGAAATGTTGTTTGTTTATTTATATAGTGCAGTTTAATACAACTCACGTTGCCCAAAGTGTTTCACAATAATATAAACATATTTACAAATAATGTTACAAATAATATAAACATTACTACAACTTAATCTGTATTGATAAATTTTGAAATGTAATAAAATATATATATATATATATATATATATATATATATATATGCTGATTTAGTTCTCAAGAAACATTTTGAACAATTTTTGTGGACGACTCCTTTTTTCCACTATTCTTTAATGAACAGAAAGTTTATTTAGAAGAGCATTTATTTGAAATGGAAATATTTTGTACCCTTATGAATATTTACTGTATGTATATAGGGTGTACTCTCTAGTTCCGGCGGTGTGATCCAATGATAGCATTACAACTAATATGCATAAGGCTGTTTCATCAGTCTCTGGGATCCTTTGGGATTTATGTGAATTTACATTGATTTCATAGCTTCACGCTTAAACCTACTTTGTCATCACATGTGCCTCGACAGAGAAACATGACACCAGAGAAGAAGAGCTGCTGTCATGCTTTACCGAGAGTCCAGCTAAACATCTTCCATCAAAACCCAGAGCTGAAGCTCAGCTCTCGCCAGAATCACTCTGGCAGAAGCACAAAAAGACAATGAGCCACTCTAAATGTGTGAAATTACATTTTGACACCATTTTGGTAGAAAGCGACCAACTTTGGCTGCGACTGAACATTTTGGATGTTCGCACATTTACACTTGTAAGAAAACAGCTGCATGAACCGCAGAACAATTCCAAGTAGATTTTTTTATTTTTGTACTTTTTTAAAAAGAAAACACAAGTTGCTGCCACAGTAATATCCAGTATGGTTGTTATGGGGTTGCTGGAGTTGTGGGTGGTTGCTATGCAGTTGCTAGAGTGTTCTGTTGGTTGATAACTGGCAAAGTTACAAGAGAGTGCTTCAAAGTCTTTATGATATTATGGAGCCTAAATGCAGCATGGGTTGTGTTGCTATGGGGTTGTTATGGGGTTGCTAGGTGATTTCTAGGCAGTTTCTGACTGTCCAGGTTTAAAAAGCCCAACCTCCAAGTTTATGTGATTATTTGTTTTATTTGAGGCATCGTATCGTATCGTATCATATATCGTATCGTATCATATGTTGTATCACATCATACTGTAACATCTTAACATATCATATTGTATTGCATATCATATATTGTATCATAGTATATATATATATATATATATATATTAGTATAGTATCGCAAAGTATAGAATTTTGTAATAAGTACTGATTTTAATGAGTTTATTTGAATTTAATTTGCTGTTTTGATGGCTTTTTTAGCTGGTAAAATCAGCGCAGCAGCTGTTCTGTCAGTCAAACTCTGTTTTGAGTGGCTAATATCTCCACAGCAGAGCTTTATCAGACGCGCTGCAGTTCTGTCAGATCCGTGCTGAGCTGAAGGGACGTTATTTGGCCATGATGAAAGTGACATGTGATTTTTACATGTGTTGCCCCTGTTTCATGTCACTGGCAAAATAAGCGAGCCAGATTTCACCTTTGACTCGACTGATATTAGCGCACGGGCTCCAGATGATGTAATACAGCGCTTATTCGACATCCTCCCGGGTGTCATACGTGACCCGCCGACCCTCACTTTACCAACGTCTGCGGATTACTGTTCTCAAGAAGGAATGTGATTAAAAGAGGTAATTAATTAAAATGTGACATGAAAAACAAATGTCCCACAAAGAAATACTGTCTCCAAAGAACTCAAGCTAGTTTGTAACAATTACCATCGGCCCTCAGTTGGGCCAAATGTAATGATTTTTCAACGGAAATTATGTTTAAAGCCCCGCTGACGGGGTGTATAATACAGTATAATTAGAAATTAAAACAGCCTCCGTGAATGTAAATAGAGACTGGGAGAATGGGACAATGTGGTTTTCATTGCTGGGAACAACATATTTTGGTGAAGGAAACTGGGGACTTCAAAAACAGAGAAAAAAACGGGACTGGGAATCCAACTGGCAAAGACAATATTTCATTAGCTGATTTTGAGGGACAGAGTTAAATATGAATGATTGGTTTAATTTAAAGAGGAATGCTCGACTGGATTGAATTAAGACCTTACTGTGATAATCTCTAGTTAAAATCAATCAATAGTCAATATGTACTGCATCCATCACATCAGTCTAAAATATTGAACTGTCATGAGCTCCAAATGATGTATTTATTTATTATTTAATTAGTTACTCATATCTAAATACGCTTAACTGTCATAAAATAATGCATAAATAAATAACTAAATATACAGAGAATAAGCTACATTCTCTCTACCAAAAAAAAGAGGAATATGTAGATAAAGCAAATTGGCATAAATGGTGAACATAATATAGATTTTTTACAGACTCAGTGAAATTTCCATCGTTCTTGCGAACGCGTCCCCATACAAACTGTTGTCATTTTCTCCATTTAAATCCAGTTAAAACCCAGACTAAACAGATACGCACAAGAATCTATATAATCCAGTGACAAAATGCAATGATACCACAGACATCTGCTTAGCGTTTTCCGTGCCTCAAAGATTTATTGCGCTCCGTGTCGCGGAAAAAGAATCTTGTCCATAAATGTTCCCTGTCCAAATAAATCACCTCATTTGCAAACAATTTGTCTTGTAAAACATATATAGGGACACCATTTGCATTTATATAGGAGTAAAAGGATTAAGAGCGCTTTCGACAGGCTTCCATTGATTTTCCTTGTGCGTTATTAGCTTTAGGATTAAAGTAGGTTGGAGAACAGGTGCCTGTGTGAAATGTGGGGCTGCTCCCTGTGTCACGGGATCTCTGGGAATAGGCTTTCGCAAAAGAAGGCCATCTTCACAGTTAAAGCGAAGCTCAATAGTCTGGCTTGGCCTGGTAAAAGACTGCGAGCGGCACGCTTGTCACTTTGGGGGTGCTCCCTCGGGACAGAACATAATTATGAAATGACAGGCCCGAGGCCAGATTAAATCCGCTTTGAACCTCCCCCTAATCACAAATCACACGGCAGCCAGCGGCTGCGGCTTCCCTCGGAAACTGTACCAAAAACCTTCCACTGGAAAAGGGTCAGGTTTGAAGGTAACTTGAGGGTACGAGCCTCCCTCACCTAGTTTCTAGCGCTTAGCCTTCAGTGCGTCGACAGGTTGGAAAACCGGCCAATTAGCTTGCTTATGCTACATGCTAACATTTTGGTGGTGATGGGAAAGTACATATTTTGTTCTTTCGAAGTGGAGTACTACTGGGAGACTAAATCATCGGAAAATAGCATTTTGATGCCATAGAGCCCCTTTTGTATACTGTTTGTGGTAGTGCGTTATCCTTAGCATGTAGCTAAATTTAGCTACATTTTTTTGTAGTAGGGATGGTGGTTCCTTTGTGAAAAAGAAGTACACTTTAGCACACTATTTAAAGAGTATTTATTATGGAACTAATGTACTTTAAATCTATATTAAATGAAAATAGTTAAACTTAGTGTTTTTACCCCACTTACGTAGGCCTTAAACATATGTAATTGCATAATTCTATTGTTTTTAAAACATGGTTCAAGTGTACTGCTGGATGTACTGACAAACATTTATGCTAAACTAAATAATGATGAGGTAGCAGTTTTGTACATTTTTAATGTACTAACTTTAAAATTAATATTATATCATATTATAAAATATTTTGCATGCACATTAGTATTTTTAGTTAACACAACAAACTAAGTGTACTTTGTTATCCTCTTAACCATCTTAACTGAATTAAAACTGTCACTAAATTTTTATATAAAATAAATATTTAAATTATTTTATAATCTAAAATTGTCATAAAATTAAAGTCATATGTATAATGTATATGTATATACGTTATGTTCCAAATTTTGAAGTTTGTGATTTTAAGATTTTAAGCGCTATATCAAAATAGCCACAGGCTGAGGCTAACACCTAAAACACACTATTTTTATTTTTTTAAATGTCACAAATTTTTACATTTCTCTCACAATATTATTTTGTTTATCAAAAAATATATGTATGTGTTAAAGGTTAAAGTATAACTTAAAGTACCTTTAAAATAAAACTTAATTTGATATTATTACTAAGTGCACTTTTTACTAAGTGCACTTTTTTTTTAATTTTTTTTTAAAGTAGACTTAAGTGTACTTAAGTATACATAACCATGAAAGTACACTTAAGTGGCCTTTTATTTCAGTAATACTATTATCTACAAGGGCCTTTTTAATATATATATATATATATATATATATATATATATATATATATATATATACACACTTTAAATACTTACTTCTAATACTTTAAATCTTAAAAGTAAGAGTTAAAAGAACTGATTAAACTAGCTTAAGCTTGTTTGCCAGTCTTTGATGTTATTTTTCAGCATGGTTTGACTTGGGATTTACTGATTTTAATCTTGCATCCTATTCAGAATGTGCATTATGCAAATTGTGACAGCGCCAAAAGTTTTTCACAGAAATTTGAGGCAAAATCTCACAACGCATCAACTTTTTAAGAGCAATTTTTTCTCATTCAGTTGTAAATCAGTAAAATGATTCAGAGTCTGAGCCTTTTGAAGAACGTTCAAAGTTTGATGTCATTATATATGAAGGCTGTTGGAAGGCTGGCTTGGTTTTGTCATCTGTTGGATGTGGTCCTGTCTCAGTGGTAATGGTGGGCTATTCATGGCTGCACGACGTGTGTTTCAATCACGTGGTCCTTGCAGAACAGCACAGCTACACGCCATGTGCAGAAAATGTCATGATATACTGCATGCTTACAAATGACTTATGACATAAAATGACATAAACACCCCCTTTTTTACTTGCACTGAATATGCTTAATTTTGACATTAAAGACAAAAAATGAACTGGGTGAGGGCAAACGTGTATACAATTTGAAAATATGTCAGTTACATATTTTAATTGGCACAGGAATTGACTTTACTGCCCAGTTGTGGTTAAACTAAAATTGCCTTGGCCTCCTGAACTTAGAAGAGCAGGACTTTTAATTTGGATTGCACACGATTATCAGTAACAGCAAATTGCCAAAAGATAGTTGCAATTATGAATTAATTAGCTGCTTTGTCATTTCGACAGAATTAATTAACATTGAAAGGGAAGCTGATTTTTTTTTTTTTTTTTTTTTTTTTCTTCTTACAACACACAACCTGTCACGGTGCTTGTTGTTCAATCAGCCGTGAGAGTGATTATTGTCAAACTGCCACGGATATAAGACAAACAGGACAGTGACATACTTAATGAAATTTTATATTGTATTTGATTCGTATCAAAAGTGTGTTCCTTTAGAACTATTATTTCCTGAAAAAATCTAGCAAAACTGATGTAATGCTAAATTCTGCGTCACATTTTATGTTTCAAGAAAGTAAGTAGGTTAGACAAGGTTGGAACGACATAACATTGGGTAAATGACCGACTTCATGATAAGTCAACTAATATTTCAATAAAAAGGTTTGTGATGAAACCACAGTTCTGCCAGATACAAAACTAGATGTCTTGCTGAAGCAAAATGTGGAGGAAAAAAAAAACAACAACTATAGATTAAAAGGCACTCAACTCCATCTTCTCCCCATTTCCTTTCAAACCACCAGGACCTTCAAGGTCTGGTCAGATCACGTCACTTTGTCTCCACATCTGGTTCCAATCCACTGCAATTAGCCAAGCTAGCTTGGGAATGTTGCTCTCTCTCACATTTTTAACCTTCTTTCTCTTTTTCTGTGTATCTCTGCCCATCTTTCTCTTTGTCTGTTTATGCACGTCTCTCAAACTTTACACATATCTGCAGTTTCCTATTATTGTAACTGTGGCTGTAGCGTAGCCTGAGGTTAAAGTAACAAAGGGCCATGAGAAAATATTGTTTTATTCGACCATAAAATTTAACCATAGAGGTCTTTGTTTTCTTTATTTCCATCTGGGAAATTCTATTTTTATCTCATTCTAAAAAAAAAAGGATCAACCAGTATATAACCTCTACACAGCTGACAGTCCATTATTAGCAGTGTGTACTAACTAACGTACTAACTTAGTGTTAGAAGTTCATTCATATGTCAAACTCTAAGTACTAAACATTTGTTCTACTCACATAAATAATACTTAGAATTGTGCAGATTATGAAGGAAAAGTGTGGTATTACTTTTCCAAAAGATCAAATAAATGTTATTCATGGTGGACGATAAAATGGGCAGAAAAATTACATACTCTTGAACAGAACCTAGAAAACTATAGACACTTGGGGGTGGGCTATTTTACCTTGGGCCAGTAAGCAACCAACCAGCAATGACCCACTCCCACAACACCCTAGCATAGCAACTTGCCAAAAAAACAAAAAAACAACTCTCAAAACACATTAGCACCACATAAAAAAATAAATAAATAAATAAATAAATAAATCCCAGATAACCACCAAGAACAAGTTTGAAACTACTAGAAACATGCTAAAACACTCAGAAAACCTTAGGACCACAAATAAAGCCCTGACATCCACACAGAACAAGCAAGCAACTGCTAAAAGCATGCTAAAAATGTTCAGAAAACCTAGCTCGACACTGTGGGCTTCATTTATAAAATGTTGCACAGAAACCATCCTAAATTTCATCTTACAATCATTTCTCAAATATGCGTATGTGTGATTCATAGAATGAACGTACGCACAGAAAATGCACTTTCAGATATGAAATCTGTGAATTGCAAATGATCTTGAACTTGTGCACAACTGAATGGTTTCAGCTCTCTGCCTTGTAAACAACTCCTAATTAATGCCATTTACATATAAAATATCACCAGTCATCGTCCAAATCCTTTAATTTAGAACAGCGAGCTGCAAGAGCAGCTTACATTTCCAAAAACCTGCAGTACACCGACAAGAAAAAGTATGTACGTCTGCTCAGACCCTGACATGTCGCTAAGCACTTTTCCACGTCAAAGGCAGTTTTTACAAATACGAACGCTGGCATGGATTTAAGCGTACACACACTCTAAGATCAAATCTGTGCGTACGCAGACTTTATAAATGAGGCTCAGTAAGTGCTGACAGCCACCCACAAAAAGCTAGCAATAGATAGCAAATGTCCAAGAAACCTAAATGCGGCATAGAAATCCCTGACAACACCCCAGAACAAGCTAGTAACTACTAGCAACATGCTTAGACACTCAGAAAACCTTAAGGACCAGCATAAACCAGCAAAGGACCAGCATAAACCAGCATCCCAGCTTCAAAACATACCTAACCAGCATATGCTGGTTTTTTCAGCAGGGAGCTCCACACAGTAAGCCCTGACAACCACACAGAACAAGCTAGCAACTGCTAACATGCTAAAAAAACGTTCAGACAACGTAGCTCCACGCAGTAAGCCCTGACAACCACACAGAACAAGCTAGCAACTGCTAACACGCTAAAAACGTTCAGAAAACGTAGCTCCACACAGTAAGCCCTGACAACCACACAGAACAAGCTAACAACTGCTATCACGCTAAAAAAGTTCAGAAAACTTAGCTCTACACCCTAAAAACATTCAGAAAACTTAGCTCCACACAGTAAGCCCTGACAACCACACAGAGCAAGCTAGCAACTGCCATCACGTTAAAAAAATGTTCAGAAAACTTAGCTTTACACCCTTAAAATATCCAGAAAACTTGGCTACACACAGTAAGCCTTGATAACCACACAGAACAAGCTAGCAACTGCTAACATGCTAAAAAATGTTCAGAAAACTTAGCTCTACACCCTAAAAACCTTCAGAAAACTTAGCTCTATACGCTAAAAATGTTTAGAAAACTTAGCTCCACACAGTAAGCCCTGATAACCACACAGAGCAAGCTAGCAACTGCTATCATGCTAAAAAAAAGGTTCAGAAAACTTAGCTCTACACCCTAAAAACATTCAGAAACTTAGCTCTATATGCTAAAAACGTTTAGAAAACTTAGCTCCACACAGTAAGCCCTGACAACCACACAGAGCAAGCTAGCAACTGTTAGCAAACATGCTAAAAACAGAGAAAACTTTAAAGACACGTAGAAAGCCCTGATCAACATCCACCCCGGGGTGTGTTCCCCAAAAGCTATGGTCACAAGTTCCATCATTGCCAACCCTAGTTAACTAACCCTGTTTTTGGGAAACACTATATAACAAACAGATGCCGTGGTCTACAATATTATTTAGATGTGTACACTGATGCCAAATTCATACTTGGTGGTTGGTGTTTCAATGTGATTTTCTTGGTAACCATAGAATAATCATCTAAGAAACCATATTTTAGTTCCTCAATAAAATGGTTCCTTTATCCACTGTTTCTCTGAAGGGCCATAAATCCATAAAATGACTCTTTTGAACACTCATACAAATCAACAGAAAATAAAACCAGGCCTGGAACGGATGTTGAATATGTTCTATGGGTTTTCTGTAAGCCACATCACACATTCAGCAAATCCGCAGCTAGCTTGTCTTGTAAAATGAGAGGTCAGAAAGTTTAAAGGTCTATCAATGACTTTCAAATCAAATACTAAAACAAGAGTGTATTGCGTTCATATTGACAAAGGACCTGAGAAACCTGACCTGTGATGGATACTTGCTGAAAAGTTCTATAGCCTCTCTGGTTTCTATATAAATAATATATGAGTTGATCTTCATACTGTCATTTTCAATAGCTCGATTTTTCAATGCAGCAAAACACCATTTGCCTTTTGTAATCAAAGTTATCAGCTGGATGTCCATTAAAAATCTAATCTATGATCTATTGGTTATTTGTCATCTAGCAGATGCTGTTTTGTCCAGAACATCATACAGTTCTCTTACAATAAAGGCAATCCCCTGGAGCAATGTGAGGTTAAGTGCCTTGCTCAGGGGCACAGTGGTAGTTGGGGAACTCGACAATTCTACAGTTCATGGGTCACCACCCCCAGGGGTTTGAACCCATGACCTTTAGTTTGCAAGTCCAGATATTTAACAGAATAGTTAACATAAAATTTGAAATTCTGCCATCATCACTAATGTTGTTCTGTACCTATTTACGAACTCCAAAGGCTTCTGAAGCATGATAGCTTTTCTGAAGGAACAAATGGAAATATAGGTTGACTGGTTACAAGACCATGGAAGGTTGTTTCTACCTCACAGTAAGTTTTAAGAAGTATTCGTGACTTAATATCTATTATATTGATTATTTTTTCTTGTAATTGTGACTTCATCTCACAATTACAACTTAACTGACTTTATCTCATAGTTACATTTTTTTTTCTAGTGATAGTAACTGCGACTCTCAGAGTTGTGACTTTAAATTTCACAATTATAATTTTCTTACAATGACTTTTTATGTTTCAGTACTTTTCATAATTGTTACTATCTCGTAGTTGCATTTCTTTTCTTCTGACTTCGACAGTCTCACAGTTGTGACTATACAACTTACAGTTAAAACTTTCACGTAACTGTGACTTCATATCTTACAATTTTTGGATTAGAGTTTGATGATTTTGCAACTTTATCTCACAATTCTAACCATTTCTTATATCCCACAGTGTTACTATAGCTCACAGTTATGACTATGTCTCATAATTGTGACTTTATATCTTGCAAATGCGATTTTGCAAATTGCAAATCTTTCTCATAAATGATAGTTTATTTCTTGTGACTGCAACTTTATCTCTCACAATTGGGGTTCATATATCATAATGTGACTTTATCTCGCAATTAAGACTTTCTCATAATTACGACTTTATCTCATAAATGTGACTTTCTTGTGACTACAGCTTTATATATCACACAATTGTTACTTTTCACATTTATGACTATTTCTCAAAATTGCAACTTGATATCTCACATTTTGGGGTTTATATATCATAATGCGACTTTATATCTTCCAATTATGACTATCAAAATTACAAATGTCTCATAATTGTGATTTCATTTCTTGAGACTACAAATTTTTGTGTCAACAATTGTGACTTTATATCTTGCAATTATGACTATTTTTCATAACTACAACATGATTTCTCACAAATGGGATTTTATATATTGCAATGTGACTATATATCTTACAATTGTGCCTTTATCAAAATTGCAACTATCTCATAATTGTGACTATTTCTTGTAACTACAACTTTATATCTCACAACTGCGACTTTATATCTCACAAAGTGATTGTATCTCGCAGTTATGACTTTCTCATAATTGACTTGATATCTCACAAATCATAATTTATATATCAAATGACTAAATATCTTGAAATTGACTATTACTCATAATTTCAACTTTATATCTTACAATTGTGAGTTTATAATTACGACTTTACTGCAATTGCAAATTTATCTCACAACTGTGATTTTATTTCTTATGACTTTGACTTTATATCTTGCAGTTATGACTTAATTTTGTACAGTTGCGACGTTATATCTTGCAAAATGAATTTATATCTGGCTATTGCAACTTTGTTTTATTTCTCGTAACTGCAACTTTTGGCGGAGGGTGAGTAAATTATGACAGAGCATTCAGTTTTGGCTGAACAACTTCTATAAAAACTACATCACCATTTCACTGTACAGTTTACATACATCCCTCCTTTTCCTCGCCATGCCTTTGCGCATGGGAGAAAAAACGTTCACGTGAAACATAATGATCCATCTACAGGCGAGGCTTGACTGTGTTTGTTTACTTTAGACTGACGGGACTGGAAAACACTAGAAACCACTCTCGCGTTCAAAGCCATCCAAAGGTGCACGCTCTCTTTCAAAGTGGTTCGTAATTTAGTATGGAATTTGTATATTTGTATAACACCAGTAGCCATGGGCTCAGAGCATAAATTATGCATAACCAATGTATTCGATCTAAAATTAATTAGCGAGGCGCATAAAAAGAGATCTGTTTGCCAAAGTAAATAGAGTAAGGGACCATTTCGGCAGCTGTGACTTCTTAACACCTTTTTCCAAGGAAGATTAATTGTTAATGCGAAGCCTTTAGGCAATCGAACTGCCCGCAGCGGCCCTCAGCAGAGCTTCGAAATGCTCATTGTCAAGGTATCACTCAGGTTTGAAGGAAAAACACACAATGGCTCAAAAAGCCTCCATCCCTGACTGCCATTACCGAAGAAAACGTGAAAAAAGAAACATTGCTTACATTTGGTACCGTGGTGCTGGGTTATATTTGACAGCTCTGTGTGCAGCGAGGCCTTCGGTTAAATTTGTATATACAATCCAGCACCAGATCCCTCCAATCTGTCACCCTTCACCCACATCTATGATCTTAAAATAGGAAAATGTCTGGAACATTTTTCAAATGTGCCATACTGTATAATCTCCTACAACGCAAGTCAAATCATCTTAGCGATCAAACTGGGAACCGCACAGGCGTGAAAATCACTTGCCTGCAGTGGGCAACTCCCATGACAATTAATCACCATGCTTAATTAAAAATGCTAATGTGAAGGTTCTTTACGAGTATATATGGCGTTTCTTTATGGCCAGAAAAAGCAATTGCATGATGGAAAAAATGGTTATTTCTTCAGCTATAGCCACTTTTGGGCCTGTGGACTATTAAAAAATAAATTAAACACTGAAGGTTTATTTTGATTATGCATTGTGTTTGATAATGTTCTGTGGTGAAAATGGAATTTTATTTTAAAATGTTAAAATGTCATTTCCAACACCACTGTTTTTTAAATAAACTGTCAAGCTTTGTCTTTCTAGGGCTAATTTCAATGCTAATATTTACACAAACAATCTTCACATTTAATAATTTACAGACTAATAATAAATGTTGCACAATGAAATATTTTGTTCAGAAGTGATATTTACAGATTTCTTTACAGTTTTTTTTTTCATATATTACAATATTTCATCTGACGCTGTTTAGTAATGCTGTTGTTGTTTTTTCAGAAAACAAGTACACTTGAAAATTAAAGTATATATTTTTTTAAATTTACATTTGAATTATTTTATATGATAAATGTAGAAATTATCTGTTTATTTAATGTGTTTATTTATTTCTTTTATATTTTTATGATGGATACTCAATCTCATATTGACAATCTAGGTTTGGGACAAGGGTAAAATAATAAAGTTTATGAAAAAAAAAGCAAAAAATGCAACTTTATATCTTACAATTGTGGGTGAATTGTTGAAGAAGAAGACGAAGAAGAAGAAAAATGTAGGCATCTTATACATTAAAATCATATCTTCACACTTTACATAATTTAATAAACTAGTACATTTGAAACATTTAATAATTTACATTAGTGAGAAAATTACAGAATAATTGGAAATGTTGCACAATAAAATATATTTGATAAAATTAAAGAATAAATGGAAGTGTAAAATATAACATAAAATTACAGACTAATTGGAAATGTTAAATTTAAAAAAATAAAATAAAAAATAATAATATATATATATATATATATATATATATATATATATATATATATATATAATTAATGGTTAAAAATACAATAAATAGAAATGGGATGTGTTTATTTCACTATATTTATATTATCATGTTTTTAATCATGGCTCATATTTTTATGATGGATATTCATGATTTAATATTAAAAAAAGTTAAATAATTAAAAAAAATAAAATAAAATAAACTAAATAGGAATGCACAAGACTATTCATTTAGAGAGTGTGGATAGAGCCGAGTCACTTTAAAATCAGTGAATCTACATCTTTGTGAAGCACCATTGGCATTGAAATCAATCAGATTGCACCGTTCTCTCATATTCTGGAAACCCAAGTCCCACGATCATAATTCAGCTACAGTATATTGGAAACTCGCTAAACAAACTGACATCCGTATACTGGTTTTACTTTCAACCACAACCTCTCAGACCACAAGCCTGTCAGTTACAACCACATTTCCATGTCATATAATAAATATAATGGTATTTGATGTACATAAATATCTGTTAGTCAATGTGACAACATACTTGAGCTTTGATTTTGGAATTACAATATTAATAGCACAGCAAAAACCTCCAAGTAGGAGAATATGAGTTATGATGACAGGAAATATATAACATGTACTTTAAACTTACTAAAGAAACCTCTAATAGTGTGTTTGAATGATAGTGATTCGTATGATTTTTCATTTTCGCTCTTCATTTTTTTGTTACAAACACACTTGCAAGTTGTAAAATGAATTTAACGATTGCTGATGGACATAAATATCTGTTAATAATTGAAACAAAGTCTTGCGCAAACTCTGCATGTGTCATCGTTTTGATCAAGCCAGATCTGCCACAAAAAATTATATCCACATGAATATTAATTACAACCGCTTTGAACACCAATGCATGTGTGTTTGTGTTTTTCAGTCTGTCAGTGAGACAAAGCTGTAAGTTATTTGATTGGAATTGATATTTTCCAGTGTATCCTGGCGTTCAGAAAGCTGTTTATCATGTACCGCTTTCTGTTCAGTTCTTGTGAGTTTGGCCTCAGATTCCAGCAGTTATGAAAGTGCCAAACAAATGCAAAACTGCAGATTGGACGGCTGAGATTTAATTGATCAAATTGTGAAATAACACATTCATGTATACTTTTACAGATGTGGACAGTTGAGGTACCACATGGTGTTTCTGGTTGTTATTATCAGCAAATTGAATTAATTCAATTTCATCAATGGATTTTTGTTACAATTTCCAAGAAATGTGCAAGGACAACTTAGCTTTTTGCCTGAAGTAGTATGTGAATGGTAAATTCATTTAGGACATTAACAGTATGTAAAAGTGTTTGATTTATTCAATGATAAAAATCGACAGGCTAATTTATACCACAAACATTGATTATTGGTACGTTTCTCGCTCAATTCTGAGTTTATTTCTCGCAATTCTCAATTTAGTTCTTGCAATTTTTAGTTTACAATTCTGAGTTTAAATCTCACAATTTTCAGTTTATTTCTTGTAATTCTGACTTTATATCTCGCAATTCACAACTTTTTTTCTCGCAATTCTGAATATACATCTTGCAATTCTCATTTTATTTCTTGAAATTCTTAGTTTACATCTCAGAATTCTATTTGTTTCTCGCAATTCTCAGTTTATTTCTCACAAATCTCAGTTTATATCTTGTGATTCTGAGTTTACATCTCACAATTCTGATTTATACCTAGAAATTCTCAGTTTATTTCTCGCTATTCCGATTTATATCTCGCAATTCTCAGTTTATTTCTTGCAGTTCTGCACTCATTTCTCCCAGTTCTGAGTTTCTATCTCACATTCTCACAATTCTAAGTTTACGTCTTGCAGTTCTCAATTTTTCTCTCTATATTTATTTCTGAGTTTATTTCTCGAAATTCTTAGTTTATATTTTGCAATTCTGTTAACATGTCACAATTCTCAGTTTATTTCTCACACTTCTGATTTATATCTCACAATCTTCCATACTCTCTTGGTAACATGAAACAAAATGTGTTTTTTTTTGTTTTTGTTTTTTTCCTCCCAAGTACTGACCTTCATGTTCCCTAAACATTAGCCCCTTTTACCAACTTAGGCAAGAAAGGGTAGAAAACTAGACTCTTTCACATGGTTTTTACACATTATAAAGTTAAAAAAGAAAAGAGAATTAGAAGTGGAGAGCTGTAACCCCTGCTGATCGCACCAACAGCTGTTTCTTATTCCAATGAAAAGTGTGAAGTGACTAGTGTTTACATTGCTATCCACAGATATCACTGACACAAGCACAAAACATCTAGAATGAAAGAATGTGGAAAGCCCCTGACGTTAAAAAAACATTTGAGAAATCGCAGCAGAAATTTTAGACATAACAAAAAATTATATGATGAGAGCCATCCATGAAAGTATTTATTGTGCACTCACTATAACCATAAAGCCCTGATTATAGTCACATATATATTGCATTAGTTCTCATTCACTTTTCTTGACTTAGTTACTGAAAAAGTGCCATTTGAGGCTTTAACTTTTTTTTTTTTTTTGGTCAATATACTACTGTTAAAATATTTGGGGCCAATATGTTTTTTTTCTATGTTTAAGTCTCTTAACAAGGCTGCATTTATTTGAGCAAAAATACAGTAACGGCAATATTGTAAAATATTTCAGTTTCAAATTTTCAGTTTCAAACTCTTTTCTATGTGAATAAATGTAATTTATTGCGGTGATGAAAGCTACATTTTCAGCATCATTACTCCAGTCTTCAGTGTCACATGATCCTTCAGAAATTATTCTAATATGCTGATTTGCTGCTCAAGAAATATTTCATATTGTAGTCATCATGTAGTATATTTTATCATCATGTAGTTATATTTTAAATACGTTTTTTAAATATATTAAAACTAAGTTTATTTATTTACAGGGGCAATGCACATTAATAAACATAACTGTAAATGTGCCAGAATTAGCCCAAAAGGCTATTTTTCATTTGTAGACCCTTGAGAGAATGTTAATAGGTCACCCTAAAAAACAAAGACAGAGCATCACACATATACACATCAAATGGAGATAAAAATAAATAAATAAAATAAATAAATAAATAAATTACAGAAACAAATTCACACACACACACACACACAAAAAATCTCTACTAAAATACAAAATATAAGTGAATTATCTAAAACAAAGTAAACATATGAGGGAAAGGAGAGAGAGAGAGAGAGAGATGGCAACAGGAGAAGGCAACATAGCCAAGAGCAATTAGTACAAGGAAGTCTCTTGTCAAGAATACAATACTAATGTTGACAGTGCCGAGTTGTCAGTAACCATTTTTTAAGATGAGACTGAAAAGAACCAAAAGTATGTAATCTTCTAATTGTTGATGGGATGGAGTTCCATCCCCCTGCAGCTTTGACTGAAAATACAGACTGACTGAAATTACTTCTTTTGAGAGGAATAATACAGTCCCCTCTTTCCCCACCCCTTGTAGATTGGTGAGCAGTCGTACATATTTGATCAAGTTATCCCAGCTTAGCAAATTGTATTTTTTTTTTATATTGAACAATGATGAAACTGAACTGATCACTAAAGAGTTTTTAGTGATTGTTTATACAAAGACTGTAGTGGTTTCAGAGTAGTAATACTAGCTTGCGACCAAGTAGTTAAACAGTAAGTAATATGAGAAATAATCATGGAATGCATACACAAAGCAGCCTCAGACGACATATAATCACGAATAAATCTAAAATTTGATCAATTAAATCTGACCCGATTACAGACCTTTTTAACCTGCGCCTTAAATGAAAGTTTGGAATCAATCAGAACACCAAGGTACTTATATTCAGATACAACTTGTAATCTTTCCCCTGATACAAATACATCTGGCACTACACTTAAACTCTTAGTTTTGGTGATAAACATACACACTGTTTTAGAGATGTTTAACTGTAAGCAGCATTGTTCTAGCCAAGCTGCAACATGAACCAGGGATTCTGTATGTTAATTTGCAACTTGTGACACATTACTTCCGTGTATATAAATGACAGTGTCATCTGCATACATTTGAATGTTAGTGTTAGGACAGATGGACGGAAGATCATTGATGTATAATGTAAAAAATAAAGGACCCAGAAGAGATCCTTGTGGAACACCAGTGGATATACTTAGGGGAGCAATTTAATATTATAATTTTTATAATTTCTTAAAAATATGAATGAAAATATATTTTTTCATTAAAAAAAACAAAAAAAAAACAAGAAAATAGAATTAAAAATTTTAAAATTCATTGTAGCAGATTCAATACAGTGATTACACACATGTTAGTAATTTAATCTAATTGTGAAGTAGTATTTAGTAATAAATGACATCTTAATAATTTAATAGACTAAACAAAATTGTGACTGAACACAGCAGAACACGACAGGCCATTCAAATATGATAAAATGGTCCACTGTGTCTATTTATGCTATATTCCACGTCTTTTTGGTCAAACCAGAAGCGAAGCATCTAATAGCACCACATTTGACTGGAGGGCTAGAGAAGAGGTCAAGATTTTCAGCAAATAACTTCAATTTCCGTCTGTTCCCCTCGTTTCCTTGATGGCCAGTTGTTTACTAAGATCTGCCTGAGAAGCAGCAGTTGAAAGTCCAGCGGCACGACCACACTCTCGTATTGTCATTCCAGGGATGCATATTTTGCAGCGCTGGTTTGTGAGGCTGCTGACTGTTCCCACATGTCTGGAAGATGGAGACGGGCGGCATATCGCTGGCCACGTGGGTTAATGGTTGCTTTGGAGTGGATCTGCCCGAGCAAGAGTCTCTAACTGCCTAATCGCCCCCATGTGCGGAGCGTCAGGGCGTATGCCATCCAAAAAGAGCTGATGCTTTGGCAATCAGAGGCTGGAAACTACAGGAGAATAATCTCTTCCAGCTTTTGGGGCGACGCTACATTTGTGTCGGTCACAGGCAGTGGGGCGGTAGAGATGGAGTTTGTGGCCTTCCAGGACCTTTCAGTTATATATCAGGGTGTTTCTTCAAATCAGCAACTTTTTAGAAAATAAACTCACACTTTCTCTCTCAATAGCTGATTTTGACTGTAAAATGTATCACAGTGGATATGCATGCATTACAAAAGTTTTTTTTCTAAACCGTTAATGTCATTTCCACTGTTTAGGTCTGTTATGGAAATAACAGTGTGGAAATTATATTTTAAGCCTTCTAAGGCTAATTCATGCGATTTCATGTATGCTATATAAGCACACAATTAAACAATAATCAATAATAATCAATAAATAAGTTTATTTGCTAAAAATATAGCTGATACACACACACACACAAAAAACATTAAGTACTACAAAAAGTTTAAGTACTAAAATGAGTGAAACTGAAACAAGATATATATATATATATATATATATATATATATATATATACATATACACACACACACACTATTACTACTAATGTTGTTATTATTATTATTATTATTATTACTATATGTACACACACACACACACACACACAGTACACTGTATATCAATGGATTGACAAATTTTGAGATTTATAGTCTTGGTCTGGGACATCATCTGAAAACAGCAGAGGCTTTAAGGATTTTTTCTGACGCAAAGCAAAAATGTTATGTTGGCAAACTTTTAGTGGTGTGTGAGTGTGTCTGAAAACAGCTTCCAGAAAAGATCTGTTTGGACGGACATTAGCACTGCACAACCATTTGAAGCCCCGTATGATGAATGATTAGAGTGATTTCAGAATCAATGAGGTCAGGCAAAAATCAACATTTATCAACAATCTTAATTTTTGGAAGACCAGCATTTTCATTTGGTGTGAAATAATGTGAAATACATCCAAATGCTTTCTCCAAACGCGTTTGGGGTCACTGTCTGTTTTAAAAAAAATAAATAAATTGAAGTATCTTCATTCCCTAATGACCTCAACTCAATTTGACTTTTATTGTCAGAGTTTGAAACCTGGAGGGACTGTTAAAAGCCATAACTGATTAGTGCATTTACACAATTACAGAGTGCATTAGTTGTGACGTGTAGGCACTCATCAGTTTAACAAAGCACATTTATATTTACACCAACATCATGAGCATGGCAGAACTCTGTCGACCACGACATCTGCTCATGTGATGAGAGAGTGTAGATAAACAACAGGGCTGGGAACCGAGAATGGCTTATAAAGTGTTTAAGTTGTCTGTTTCAATACGTCCACTCATAACCCTGATTCAATAGCTAGTTATTTTTATGTATTTTACAATTTATGTTTTTAATGTTATAATTGGTGCATATAAGCTTAATTCTTAATTTAGTAAAAAAAATAAAAATAAATAAATAATAATAATAATAATAAGTTTATTGTATTTTAATATATGGTTGCACGCAACAAAATAGCAAGCAACCAGTGTTGTCTGATACACAAACAAATTACTTTTATAAACCATTTCTTGTTTTGAATAACTGTTCAAACAGACTTGATTTGAATCAGTCTAATTTTGATCTATTCTGAACTATGTTTTGGATTGGTGTGAGAGTTCTTATTTACAAATTAATGTTTCCAAGACTAAAGACATAACGATATAATTTTATAACTCTGTTGATATCCAATCTAAAGTAGTTATTGCAGGTAAAGAAGTCGAGAAGGTCAATTCATACAAGTATTTGGGTACAGTTATTGATGATAAGCTAAGTTGGGTGGAAAACACAAATCTTGTTGTATCAAAAGCACAAAAACGGTTATATTTATTGAGGAAGCTTAAGTCCTTTGATGTGGATAAATCTATTTTGATAATGTTTTATAGATCTTTTATTGAAACTGTCTTGACTTTTGTTATGATTAGTTGGTTTTATATTTTTCTTAAACATAAAACCAACAAAGCAACAAATCAACAAATCAGTTGGTTTTCTAAATATTAAAAGTAGATCCCAGATGCACAGCATTGTTAATTTGGGGTCAAAGATTACAGGCTCTGTACAGTTGGGGGTATCTGCTCTGTGTGAGGAAAAATGTCCTTAGGATGTCCTTGACTATCTTAGATGATACATCTCACATTTTGTATTCAGAATTTGAACTGCTCCCCTCAGGCAGACAATATAGAGTGCCGAAATGGAGGAGTGTTAGAGCTTCTAGATCTTTTGTTTCAAATGCAGTCTTGATTGTAAACAATTATTTGAAACATAAAGATAAAGGTGTACTATGAATTTTAACATTATTTTAATATATGAAAAATGGTGCACTGTTAAAGCCCAGGTTTTGTGGTTGTATTTGTATTGATGTTTTTATTCTAGCAGTTTTGTCACAATGTCTTAAATTTTTGTCTGTTTGTGAGGTTGATGCTGTATAAATTGCTCTCTGAAGGGACAAATAAAGATATTACTACTTCTATTAATGACTGAATCGGTCAGGGCCATGTTTCCCTGGAGAATTTTAGGGTAGGTTTACACAACATCGATGTACTAAAAACTAAAAGGTTTTTCCGTTACGTTTTGAAGTTTTCTGTGTAGGTGACAATGTTGTTAAAACGATCACCGTTTACACTAAATACACACAAAAAAAAAAAAAAACTAAAACAGCTGTAGTATTCATGCCAGAAAAGTAGTTGGCAATGTCACTTTGTAAAGGAACATTACGTATCTGCGCATGACGTCACTGTTTTCACAAATTTACATTTTTGTAGTTTACACAGAGATAACTGTATCGTATTCAAAAACTTCAAAAGTTTGCATTTTCAGGCACTCAAAATGCAGGTTTCTTGTAAATTAATGACTCAAACGCTTAAGTTTTGCGTATTTAGTTGAAAAAGGAAGTTCCTGAGGGCCTGTGCATTTTCTGTATTTTATTTTTATTTTATTTTTTTTTAAATGCAAGATGTAAGTAACTGAATATAAAAAAAAATGCAACGTGTTTGAGATGTTTTTTTTAAAAGTGTTTAGTGCGTGATTACAAACAATAAAAGTAGCGCACAAAGTATCGAAAAACAATGGAAAAGTGGACTGCAAATATTTTTAACCACAAAAATACATTCTGTGCGAACCAGCTCAAAGAATGTTCTCTACGTTTGAAGTTATGAATATTCATAACTTCGTAATTCGTGACACTTTTTACCCAAAAATGCACATGTACATGCGAGTACAGCCTTTAATTTACAAAGCTTTTGTGAAACAGTCTTGAATTCTAAGATGATTCATTCAATTTCTCCATTGATCTGTTCTGGCTACAGTATGATGCTTTTGGGAAACTCAACCCAGAACGGTCCTTGACTTACTCACTAGCTGCAAGTCAAATACTTTTGTCAGGTCAGGGTGTGTAAAGTGCTTAATGTTTACTGAAGGCCCGTGACACATCACATATGCAGAGTTTCCACAACTTTTGAGCAAAGAATTTCCATGACTAATTCATGATATTTCCAATTGTTTGTGATTACTAGATATAAGGATTGTTTTATAGAGACTGCACCAAACTTCCATGGAAATTCATAACTATTTTACATTATAGGGGAACTGGTGGGTAATTCATATGAATTATGAAATATCTCATTTGTATGGTCTGCTAAGGTTTAGGGCTGTAGATAGGGGTGAACCCTTTTTTTCACTTCATATTGAATTGCTACCTCATAAAATGCTTACATTTTTTTTCCCACAAGATCAGGTTGGAAATTGCAATCGTAGAGAAATCTTTCGTGACTTCCTAAATATACAAGATCTGCATGGCTGTAGGACCCTTGCATATAAGTCTAATTCAATTATTTCTTATTAGTGTAATTTATTTCAACGAGTGCAGTGCTGAAAAGGGGTGGAACTACATAAGGTATATACAGAAAATGAATAAAGCAATCAAATGCAAATATAAAACAAATTAAATAAATATACATTGATTCTTAAAGTTACTACAGACATTCATTGAAGAGTAGTGAACGATTCTCTCATTTTATTTTGTCGTTTGATTAACGTTAAATGAAAGAGACAACAGCAGATATATTAGACTGCTGTCACTTTAAGACCTAATGCGCAGAACCAATATACTGACAAGTTTTCGATTACTTTCCCCACTGGCTGCATTTAAGTGAAAACTCACCAAGATGGACACTGACATTATTTTTTTATCCAACAGCCCTAGTCACTAAATCATCTTTGAGAGCAAAGGGGCCCCCTGGTGGTTTGGAGGCCCTATGCAACTTGCGAACTTTGCATACAGGGAGGACCAGCACTGCATTTATACAAGTAAAAGTTTCACAAGGGGGTATTACTGATGGATTTTATGTGGTAGAATATAATGTGAAAATATCTTGAGCTTGTGTTTTACAACAAACCCAAAAACCCCTAAAAAAAACCCACTGACTTCAGGGTGATGGAAGCAGAAGTGCTAAAAGGCTAATTGTTTTCAGCCTACGAAAAATAAATTATCCCTGCAGCACTCTATAAATAAGTAAATAAAATATTATATCAATTCTATGTCTGCTAAATATCGACTGGTCATCTTTGTGTCCAAAATTACAGTCTTACAAGCTCATAGAAGATCAGTTTCCCTATTGGAAGCACTTTAGATCTTGTTTTCCTGGCCCTGAGCTACATGCCCCCCTTACAGTCACCCAATTTCTGTGGCAGCTGCTCTCAAGGCAAGCGAATCATTCGTCTTTGAGCTTCCAGCCAGCGCATTACCACACTATTACGGGCTGAAAGCAGACAGCATCAGAGCAAAGAAGTCTGCAAGTCTTGCAAAGAGCTTTCGGTCACCACATTTTCTAACAATACCTCCCATTTTTACAGATTTCCTCTGTGACTGTACACCATTTCAGGCACACCTCACCTGCTGCTCCGAAGGTTTTGGCAGGTTCTCAAGATGCTGCTGCAAGCAAAAAGCCATTGCTTTTTTAGCCCCATATTCAGTGTGTGTAAATCACATCTCTACTGAGTCAACAGTGGCAACAATAAAGCAGGTAGTTCTCAGCAATCGCAGCAGAGCAGAGCGCGCATTAATGAACATCTGGATAGATGTTTGGCAGCGGCTGCCATTAGTCAAAGAAACTCATTTTGGAGTCTGATGAATGGTTAGTTTTAGTTATCAGTCCTTCTGAAATGTTCTTCAACTGAAGTTGCATGCATGCATTAATTACATAACTGATTTCAATGATATAATTCAACAGATTATGTCATGAAAAATTAAAATTAAAAAGAAAACTAAAAGATTAAGTTAAAAAATTATTAAATATGATAATATTCTAGAAAAATGCATTAACTTTAATAATAATGATAACAATAACAACAACAACAGAATAAATGTATTTATGTAAACAATCAATGCTTAATCATTATTTATTTAAAATAAAAAGATCAAAAATGACTTGATTTTTCTCCTCAACTTATAATACTGCCAAAAAGCTGGTTTCATCATTAAAGAGACCTTCTGGGTCCTTTTTAACATATATTACACGTGGAGCATATTTAAAATACCTCTGAAAGCCTCAGGGCAGTATGGCGTTGGCCGGCTCAGAGCGTAATACACGTGCCTGTTTGCAGAAGCCAGATATGGTCTGGTTTAATGCTACTGCCATTAGCTGGCTCCTTTGGCAGTCTCATGTGGGCTGCAGCCTGAGGGCTAAAGCCATTATATTTAACACACACTACTCTGGTGCCTGACTCCAATTCCCAAGAGCCCTCACTGTGTGGCTTTCCTAATAATGATGAAAATGCCAGAAAATAATCAGAGTCCCACATACCGTCCTAATTTGCTGTAGAATAAATAAACATATGCTCAGTCCACTGCTGGTGTAAAAAACAAATTAGAGGTGAGATATTATTACTTGATGATATCGCTTTGAGAACAGGGTCAGTCGGTCCATAAGTCTCAGACTTCACTAAAGAGTTGCAAAACCTTTTAATATAGATTTTAAATGTGTTTAACCCCAACTTATTTTGACTTCAATCCAAGCTGTACATTTGTGGCATATAAACATGTAAAGAATAAATCAATTAAAAAATAATTCCAACTTGTCCCTTGTTTTCTTTTAAAACTGTAAAAACTGTACACATGCAAGACCATCAATACATTTTTTAATACTAAAATCATGTTAATGCACATATTTTTACGCCTTGTGATTATACAACTAATCAACCAGAGGTGTGTTTCTAATACAACAATGTAATTGCTTAACTACCATAGAACGATGGATTGTTTGAGAAATTAACTAGTTAGTGACGTCAGTTTTGCAAAACCATAGTAACTTTTTTGCACAGCCAACGTTCAAACCCTGCTGGTTCAACAATATAAAACGATGGCGTAATAACTTTTAATAATTTGTCTACTAATATCGGTTCAATATTCTACAAACTTTTAATATCGGTTTGAGATTTTTGGTAGTTAACGAGTTATGTTGTTGTGATTTTAGATAGCTATACACAGAAAAGGCTGAGATATTGTTCACACTAAAATCATGTTAACACGTTTTTACAAGTTGTATAATTTTTTTTCTTTAAAGTAAGACTCGACAAGTGGAGTATTTCCTGTACAATGATGTAAACATGCTGCTTAACTGCACAGCTGGAGAAAATAACCAGTCACAACTGATTCTCGAAACTTTAAACTAAACTAAAACTAAACTAGTAACTTCGCACATACATTGTTCAAGCCACATTATTTCAAGTTCACGCAGATAACTTTTACCAATTTACTTTTTACTTTTACATCTACTAATATCGGTCTGATATTCTACCAACTTCTAATATCAGTTTGTGATCTTTGGTAGCTAAGCAGCAAATTAACTTTACACGGAAAAAAAGTTACCAAGATATTTTTTACACTAAAAAGATGTCAATATGCATATTGTTTACATATTATGGTTATACAACTTTTAAAAGTAAGAAACCACGAGGGGTGCATTTCTCATACAACGACATAACTCACTGCTTCACTTCCAGAAATGAATTAGCTAGTCACAACTGTTTCCTGAAGCTGTAGTAACTTTGGCGCACATCGTTTGTTTGAATTATGATGGTTCGACAATATAAAACCTACATTAATGATGTCGTGCCAATGGTGCCGTAAAAACCTTTACTAATTTGTCTTAATTCTACTAATATCGGTTCGATATTCTAATAACTTCAAATATCGGTTCAAGATCTTTGGTAGATAAGCAGTGAGTTATGTTGTTGCGAATAGTATGATTAATCAGTGGAGAAGTTAATTAGTTAGTCACAACTGTTTTGCGAAACTGTCGTAACTTTGTTGCACATCCAATGTTCAAACCATGTTGGTTCAATAACAAAACCACATTTAATGACATCATGCAGAAGGTGGTGTCTTCTGCTAATATCGTTTCAATATTCTACTAACTTCTATTATAGACTCAAGATCAAAATAATATCTGTTTATTGCTGTAAATAAGAAACGTGGACAACTTCGCAATTTTGTTTGCCGTTGTTTTGCTTTTTATTAAGATGACTGATTTAATTGCGGTTTCTTGAGAACATTCGCACATGCACACCATTCTTTTCAAATACAGACATACAACGAAATCATACTAACAAGAAACTATGCTTCTAATCACAAGCAGAGACCTGTAGTTCCAGCTAATGTACACAAATTTACAGTGATGATAATGAATGTTCGTTGGAACTCTGGTTTCGAAAAACACAGAATTATTGAACTGTGCTGCTACGGAATGACTGAACTTGTAACCATAGTTGGTTAACAATAGTTTTGGGAAACGCAATCCAGGATTCTTAACTAGCTGAACTAGCAAGACTTACTTGGTCAACCAGCTTAACCAAAAAAACGAGTCACTCAAGTTTCACCAAACTGTGAAATGCTGGTCCATCAGAAATACCAAACTGCGTGGCTCCATCTCTGCATTTGACTTCTGATCAAGATTCTAACGAAACTGCCATGTTGGCATGGCTCTTCAGGTCTGAAATCATTATGGTAATTCTGAATTACGTTCCCTGCTCTAACTGTGGACTTCTAGAGCCAAAGTGAAGCTCATCTGTATACAGAAGACAGTTAAATATGATTTACAAGATATTCAGAATTACCTGTTTCAAAAATACGATGTTATTGGCTCTAAAAAAAAATAAAAAAAAATAAAATACAGTTTCCTTTTGAATTCGATTCTTTGATAATGCTGTCATTTGGCATTAAATGTAATATACAAAAGAAGATACAAATGTTTTGCTCTCATGGAATCAATATTGAGCCCATTTATTTTCAGAATGCACATATCAGGTGTAAATGATTTGTCACATTATCCCAAGAAAAAGGTCGGTTTTGCAATTTTCATCAAAATATAATACCTTACACTTTATACTACCTTGATTTATTTTACTTATTTATCTTTTTTTTTTTTTTATATATATATACGACAACAACACATCTAAAAGCTGTGGATCCAAAAAACTCTTTTTTTTTCCAGAGCGTTGTCTATTTTATTTTATTTTATTATTATTATTTATTTATTTACTTTTTTTTTGGGGGGGGGGAGGGGGATGGGGGGTTGCTTTGCATGGTTTTAATTAATTTAATTGGGAACATTCTATTATAAATAGGGATGTTTCTGTGAGATAATGTGTACTGCCAAATTTTAATATCCAATATGTGCATTTCTAACATTGCTAATTAGCGTTTTACATTAATGAACGACTGTTATTGAGGATATAATCAAAAAAGTATCTTTGTAAGACCTCAAAGCTTACGTGTTCATCCACTCGCTGCGCTGGTTTATTTTCTGACTTGTAACTGTTGAATAGCATTAATTGATGTTACGCCATTCTGTGAACGGGAGAGAATCTCAGCAGCTGTAAATGGAGTTGACGTGCAAGCCTTTGAGGCTTAATTGTTTGTTGATTAGATTAACATTAACTCCCAGGACCATCTGGGAGGCTTCGGTCGGACTGTCGAGGCTCTGAGGATTCTGGCTCTTTCTTGTCTGATGATTAGCGGTTTTGCTCCATGTTTTCCAAATGGTACCCTGTCTTCTGAGGCAGAAATTAGCTGGATACATACTTGCTGTGGCATATCTAACTAATGCCTGCTGATTAGGGGAAGATATGATCATCTTTTGCTGGCAAATGCTTGAAAGCAAGAGCTATTAACAAACAAACATTCATTCATTCATTCATTCATTCATTCATATTCAACAACTGGCTAGTTTACCAGTGATGTTGTCTAATTTATCTGTATTTTTCTTTCTTTCTTTCTCGTTCTTTCATTCTTTCTTGTTCTTTCTCGTTCTTTCTTTCTCTTTCTTTCATTCTCGTTCTCTTTCTTTCTTTCTTTTTCTCTTTCATTCTTTATTTCTCGTTCTTTCTTTCTTTCATTCTTTCTCATTCTTTCTCATTCTTTCATTCTCGTTCTTTTATTCATTCTCTCGTTCTCTCTCTCTTTCTCTTTTCTTTTTCTTTTTCTCTTTCATTCTCGTTCTCTTTCATTCTTTCTCATTCTCTTTTATTCATTCTCTCGTTCTTTCGTTCTCTTTTTTCTTTCTCTTTCTTTTTCTTTCTTTCTCGTGCTTTCTTTCTCGTTCTCTCTTTTTCTTTTTTCTCTCTTTCCTTCTTTCTTTCTTGTTCTTTCTCTCATTCTTTCTCATTCTTTCTTTCTTGTTCTCTTTTGTTCTTTCTCATTCTCTTTCGTTCTTTATTTCTCTTTCTTTCTCGTTCTTTCATTCTTTCTTTCTCGTTCTTTCTTTCTCTTTCTCTCATTCTTTCTCGTTCTTTCATTCTCTTTCTCTTTCTTTTTTCTCTTTCTTTCCTCCTTTTTCTCTTTCATTCTTTATTTCTCGTTCTTTCATTCTTTCTCATTCTTTCATTCTCGTTCTCTCTCTCTTTATCTCTTTCCTTCTTTTTCTTTTTCTCTTTCATTCTCGTTCTCTTTCATTCTTTCTCATTCTCTTTTATTCATTCTCTCGTTCTTTCGTTCTCTTTTTTCTTTCTCTTTCTTTTTCGTTCTCTCATACTTTCTCTCGTTCTCTCTTTCTTTCTTTTTTCTCTTTCCTTTCTTTTTCTCTTTCATTCTTTATTTCTCGTTCTTTTATTCATTCTCTCATTCATTCTCGTTCTCTCTCTCTTTATCTCTTTCCTTCTTTCTTTTCTCTTTCATTCTCGTTCTCTTTCATTCTTTCTCATTCTATCTTTTATTCATTCTCTCGTTCTTTTGTTCTCTTTTTTCTTTCTCGTTCTTTCATACTCGTTCTTTTATTCATTCCTTCTCGTGCTTTCTATTTCTCTTTCTTTCTCGTTCTCTTTCAATCTTTATTTCTCGTTCTTTCATTCTCGTTCTTTTATTCATTCTTTCTCGTTCTTTCTTTCATTCTTTCTCTCTTTCTTTCTTTCATTCTCGTTCTTTTATTCATTCTCTCGTTCTCTCTCTCTTTCCTTTCTTTTTCTCTTTCATTCTCGTTCTCTTTCATTCTCTCATTCTCCCTTTTATTCATTCTCTCGTTCTTTCGTTCTCTTTTTTCTTTCTCTTTCTTTCTCATGCTTTCTTTCTCTTTCTTTCCTTCTTTCTTTTTCTCTTTAATTCTTTATTTCTCATTCTTTCATTCTTTCTCGTTCTTTCTCTCATTCTTTCTCGTGCTTTCATTCTCGTTCTTTTATTCATTCTTTCTCGTTCTTTCTTTCTTTTTCTCTTTCTTTCCTTTCTTTTTCTCTTTCATTCTCTCATTCTTTCATTCTCATTCTTTCATTCTCGTTCTTTCTTTCTCGTTCTCTCTCTTTATCTCTTTCCTTTCTTTTTCTCTTTCATTCTTGTTCCTTCTTTCTCATTCTCTCTTTTATTCATTCTCTCGTTCTTTCGTTCTCTTTTCTCTTTCTTTCATTCTTTATTTCGCGTTCTTTCTCGTTCTTTTTTATTCATTCTTTCTCGTGCTTTTTCTTGTTCTTTCATTCTCGTTCTCTCTCTTTATCTCTTTCCTTTCTTTTTCTCTTTCATTCTCGTTCCTTCTTTCTCATTCTCTCTTTTATTCATTCTCTCGTTCTTTCGTTCTCTTTTCTCTTTCTTTTTCTTTCATTCTTTATTTCGCGTTCTTTCTTTCTCGTGCTTTTTCTTGTTCTTTCATTCATTCTTTCTCGTTCTCTCTTTCTTTCTTTTTTTTCTCGTTCGCTCTTTCTTTCATTCTCTCTCGTTCTTTTATTCATTCTTTCTCGTTCTTTATTTCTTGTTCTTTTATTCTTTCTTTCTCTTCATCCACCAACTGACTAGTTTATTAGCAAGTGCAACAAGTTTATCTATATTTTTATTATTATTTTTATGGCATCCAACAACTGAAAAGGGCAACTAGTTTATCTATATTATTTATTATTATTATTTATTCATTTATTTTTTTAAATTGCATCCACCAACTGACTAGTTTATTAGCAAGGGCAACTAGTTTATCTATGTTTATATTGTATTTTATTTAGTTATTTATCATCCAACAACTGGTTCATTAGTGAGGCTGACTAGTTTATCAGATTTTTTTTTTAAACAATCCTTTAAATTAATTGTTTTGTCGCATCTAGCAGCTGACTATTTTATTCGTGAGGCCAACTAGTTTCCTTTTTTAAGCATCCAACAACTGTAGAGCACACACACACACACTATATATTTTAAATCTTTTTTTTAACATACTAATTTGTAATCTATTACTATTGCTAATCTGTTTTTTTTCTTTAAAAAAATAAATAATTTTGACTAATGACTAAAAACTAAAAAAAATGACAAAACTAAAATGTCTAATTTTATCTGTATTTTTCCTTTTTTCCTAGTTGATAGGCTTTACATATTATATGTAACCTCACGTACTAATAGTGAGGTTACATACATACAATATACATAAAGCCTATCAACTTGGTTAACTTGAAATGTTTTTGCACATCCCTATTAAAGACCAGCTTAATGGTTAGGCCTTGTGCAAGCAGGTAGTTTAATTAAGGCGATTAATTAAATTGTATGTGTTTGTGTTTGAAATATCAAAAAAAGATCATATCAAAAGGGATCATTAATTAGCCTGTTAAATTAAATAAACACTTCATGTACGCTGCTGAATTTTCCTTCGCGATTGCTCATTATAAACTGTTAAACTGATTAACTATTATCACGAGTGTCCATTAATTAGAAAACTAATGATGCTGAGGCACTGCTCATTAATTGTGTTTTTGCCATTATATCAGATTTCACTGCATACAGTAAAGTGAGGACAAATCAGTCTATGTTTGAAATGATCTCTTAATTGAGAAAAAGAAGAGATAAAAAGTGACTGACTTGTTACCTTTTGAGGTTAAGAAGTCTGAGACCACAAAATGATTTTAACTTAAAAATAATCACAAATTATATTGACAGCATCCAAATTTGACTGACAAATTTAATTAAAAAAAGAACAAATTTAAGAATGTATCATGTCTTCATTTGGCTTTTATAACAGAAACAAGAACATTTGACCTATTTTTGACCTTCCATATTGCCAATTTTATATTTCAGAGTAGAAAAGGTGCTTTTTAAACTGTAAAATAATATAAAACAATAATATTAAAAGACTTTTTCATTTAGTCTGATGGTCATTCAGAGATGTTCAGCTGTAAGCAAATGTGTTCAGTTGAACCACTGTTTGTTTTTACATTCCCAGCATCTGATCCAAATCTTTCTTAGTAATAACACTCAACTACGATTTCCTTGGAAATGTATACACGTACAAGACTTAGTATATAGTCAGCTGCGGTTTATTACCCTAGAAAACCTTTAAGCTGGATACTTCAGAGTTACATAAAACATTAAAGTGGGTAGAGTAACAACATGGGCCAGAAGTAGACCTAGCAAAAGACTTTTCCCTAACCTTGCTGGAACTAATACTCTGTGTATTTGGGGGTTGTACATTTATGCACTGTATATGTATGTATATGATTTCAAACAGCAGGAAATTGTCCATGTGGAGCATAAAATCCTATGCTAATGTAAATGAACAAAACCACCTGAATCTTGGACTATAAATGTCTCCCTCCCTTCCATTATAAACAATACAAATCAGAGCTTGTCGCTCCCTATTCCTGTAAATGCCATTCTGTTCATCAGATTTACTTGTACGCATATAGTAGAAAGAGCTGGGTAGATTACATATAAATTGCAGTCCATTACTGATTCCAAATTACATAACAAAAATTGAAGTTAGTAGCGTAATCCATTACATTACTTTTAGATTACTCTAAAAACTAATTTATCATAACTGATTTAAATAGTGTAACATTGTATCATATTGATATAAAAATTAAAAGAGAAAGAATATAGAGTGGTGGGCCATCAGGGCCAGCAAAGCCTTCTCTGCTGTCCTAAACACTATCAGAATCACTGACTTAGTTTTAATATATTTTTCCATGAATGTGTATTCAATTATTTCCAATTGTCTTTTCTCTTCATTTAATAGCTTTTCTCTTGGTTGTGCTGCTTCCAATAGTGTATGTTTTCATTAGAGCTTTTATCCAATCATATTTCAGCAATCGTGTTGCCAGGGTCAAAGAAATCTGCCTAAGGCCTTCGGAATCAACAGTGCAAGTGTCTGTAGCTTAAAATCAATGGCAATGAAACCGTTGCTTTAACCAATCAGATTTCGAGTTGGCAGCACCAGGGCCATCTAGCAGGCTTACGGTAACGTCGGCATTTTCTCGTCTTTTGATTGGATGGTCAGAGTGCGTACTAGTCAAAGCTAGCAAACAGCATCACTGTAAATCATTTTTCACAGTGTTATTACGGTTTCTCAGGTTTCTTACCGTATATGCTGTCTACAGTACGTTACTGTAGATTTTCAGTGCATTCGGAATTTTTTTTTCGCTTTCTGTAAATATAAATACTAAAGTAAATGAGCGCGAAAAACAACCACACATCCTCGGCACCGGCTCTTTTTTTTTTTTTTTAAATCGCTTTATGCGTTGTATTCTGATGTTATTTGCAAGATATAAAGCCACGTTTAAGTTTCTGTAAGAATATTTCAGTTTCCCGAGTCGAGCTGTGTTAAAACACAAGCATACGCTTTTCTTCATCGTCTTGTATGAGTTATTTTAATGTTACTTGCTCACTTTCCCGGTAAAGCTGTGCTAACTAGTATTTTCCTCCCGTAGCACGCTGGCCGACCGGCGGGGAGACTCAAAGATGAAAAGCAGTAATAGTTTGTTATTCGTTATTTGTTTTATACCAATGTTATCTGTAAGGTATGAATACGTCTGAGTTAATAAATGTCTGTAAGAACATCGGGTGGACTGTATGTGTGTCATTTTGTTAGGTTAACGCTTCAGCTAAAGGTGATGTACGCTGCGCAGGTGTGGTAACTTGTTGAATTGTGTTAACTGGGTTTCTAGCTTTAGTAATAGCATTCATTCTCACTACGTGAGATACCCGTCTGTGATGCAATGCACTGTTATACTGCATTTCTGTGTAATATTTATGGTTTCTATTGCCGTGGCATCATGATGGTATTAAGAGGTGGATTAATTCATGGAGGATGCCACAGAAGGCCTAGGTATGAAATGCACGGCCCGCCACTGATATATATTTATTTTATTATTATTATTTTAATACTAGCTTATTATATGGTGAAAGAGGTTTGGCTGACAAAAGTTTGTGAATCCCTGCTTTACATGTAAAAATAAAATAAAATGAATGTGCGCATTTTAATGTGTTTGAAAGACAAAAGCTGTCCAAAGACATATCAATACATGATTAAATAACCCACTGAGTGATATTTCAAATAAATATGAATGCAGCAACTACTGATGAACACAATGTTGAAATGTTGAGAAAAAAAAAAAAAAAAAAATTAAAACTGAAATGGTTTCTGTAAATCCAGTGGTGAAATGCTGTATGCATAAGCACTAGGTTATTTCTGAAATGAATAATTTACTGTTGTGTGAATATGTAATTGTGTAATCAATAAGTAGTAACCCAGCAGGCACCGGACGTCAATATGACGTCAGATTGACGTTGGACCCCAACGTCGGAGAGACGTTGTATTTTGGTTGAAAATGAAAATC
>JAFVLL020026620.1:0-20182 GCA_021397915.2 Tor tambroides
TCTCGAGTAAATGATGGATCGTCTCGAGTAAATGATGGATCGTCTCGAGTAAATGAGGGATCGTCTCGAGTAAATGATGAAAGAATGATCATTTCCAGACGTGACCGAGCAGCGTCTCTCTAGCAAAATAAATCTAACGTAATCTTTCATTCAGATTCAGAAACACAAACTTCTTGGTGTTCTGGTAGCTTAGCAGCATCCGATAGTGCGGCTCACATCTGACCTGATCTTTTTCGGGGTTACATCATGTGACAGCGACTTACAAGGAGAGGTGAAGACAGGCCATCTGCGGCAAGAACGAGCGCAGAGACACGAACAACATTGCGTCAGCGAGGAGAAAGAGCAGGTGTGGAGAGAGCATGCTAATGCTGAGGATCACTGACTGACCAATAACTGACCCTGCTACAGTCAGGAGAGACAGACAGAACATTATCATATACAGTCATGTCCTGTCACTGTTTCTGTATGGATAGCAGAGAGAAAAAAGCAAGTAAAAATGAGCTAAATGGATACTATTATAGTTTTTTAAATATTTTGAATTATATTCTTTTCCGTTTTCATTTTAAGTTTTAGTAATTTTGTTGTTTTTGTCATTTTTAGTATTTATTTAACTATATCTATATCTATCTATCTATCTATATGTCTATAGATAGATAGACAGATAGATAGATAGAAGTGCCTACTTCATTTTTATTTCAGGTTTAGTTACAATAAGGTTCATTAGTTGACATTAGTTAACTACTTTAGTTAACATGTACTAAGAATGAACAATACTTCTACAGCATTTATTGATGTTAGTTCATGTTAATTTCAACATTTACTAATGCATTATTAAAATCAAAAGTTGTGTTTGTTAACATTAGTTAATGCTCTGTGAATTAATGAACTAACAATGAATGACTATTTTCATTAGCTAACATTAAGATTAATAAATACTGTAATAAATGTATTGTTCATTAATACAGTAACTAATGTAACCTTATTGTAAAGTGTTAGCAGTTATTTTGGTACATCTTTAAACTAAATGAAAATAAGAAATCTTTACTTGGTAACTAACTTAAATATTTCATTTCTGTGATTTTCTTTCTTTCTTTCTTTTAAAAAGCCCTGGGCAGAGCTAACGATGCTGCAGTTTGCTCTGTAACGGACAGAGTTGCTCTCCACATGAGAACGATGAACATCTGTCTGTCAAACTCACGAGAACAGTGAACTCAAGCTGGAGCAGGTTCAGGGACTGTAAGTAAAACTAATGCTGAAGGCAATTAGAGGAGAAACAATGCAATATGCTTTATTTATTTATTTATTTGAAGTTTTGAGGACTGCAGAGGGTAAAGTTGCTCCGTAATGAATAATTCAGGTTCCTGCTTCTGTGAGTCTGTAGGATTTCATCTCGTGTTCACGACTGTCACTGCTGAACACAAACACTCTCAGCAGAGCCATGTGACCGTGACCTCTGACCCCTGACGTCATCACACATCCATCATACACAAACTAACAGTCACACATTAATTCATTTTTGAAAGACGTCTCTGCTGCTTCATTTTTTTTTTTTTGAAAGAACAGCATTTCTTTGAAATAGAAATCTTTTGTAACATTATAAATGTCTTTATCAATTTAAATCAATTTAACGTGGCCTTGATGAATAAAAGTATTCCTTTTTTCTTTTTTTAATTTTACTTACTCCAAACTTGAACAATACAGACTGTAGTGTTAATAATAATAATAAATGTTTCTTGAGCAGCAAATCAGTATATTAGAATGATTTCTGAAGGATCATGTGACACTGAAGACTGGAGTAATGATGCTGAAAATACAGCTGCAGATCACAGAAATAAATTACAGTTTAACACATATTCACATAGAAAACAGCTGCTTTAGATTATAATAATATTTCACAATTTTTATTGTATTTTTGATCAAATAAATGCAGCCTTGATAAACAGAAGAGACTTCTTTCAAAAACATTAAAAATGTTAGTTATTCCAAACTTATTGTAGTGGTAGTGAATGATAAATTATTTTATAATGGAATATAAATGATTAAATCAGCTAAACATGCAAATAACTGACGTGTGCCGTGACACTGCCAGTCACTTAAACACAGACCACAGGAACGCAGCACTGAAACTGTCCTGTAATCAGTAATGTGCACTAATGAGTGCCCTACAACAGTGAGAGACAAACGTGCCGCTCGCTTTGATCATGTGACATGAGGACTAGAGCTGCTTTAACATCAGAACAGAGCTGAGTTAATGAAAGTACAGCAGAGTCCTGCTCATGGATAAACGCTCTCCACACAGAACGCTCACTTCAGCTCTTCAGAGACAGAAAACAACCCTCTGACCTCCAACCAACCACCACAGCAGAGGAGGATCCTCGGGCCAAAGCTCAATCAGTCAAACAATGCAATATCTCTAAATAATCTGATGCGCAAGAGCCAATAATCCAGAATCTAAATAATCTGATGCCAGTGTTATTTTAGCATCCAGATGATGTTATAGTTTGTTAAAATTCTGAATTAGATTTCATTTGTAAATTTTCTGCTTTTATGGTTATTTTAGCTCAAGCTTCAGCAATGTTGCTGTGTTTTGGCATTTTTATTAGTTTTTGTTGTTGGTTTTTTTCCTCCATGTCTTTAGTTTTAATTAATTTTTATTTGTCAGTTTTGGTTTTAGTTTAGTACATATCAAGTTAAACTAAAAGGAAATGAGAAATGTTGCCTTGAAAACTACTCGAAATAAAATAAGTTTGAAGTTATATATATATATATATATTTTTTTTAATTCATTTTAGTTACATTTTGTTGTGTTTTTATCGTTTTTATTTATTTTGTTGTTTTGAAATGTCCCTATAGTTTTTATTAATTTTATTTCAGTTTTATTTTTAGTTATTTTAGCAGAAGCTCAAGGAAAATGAGAAACGTGGCCATTACAACTAGCTGAAACAAAGTACCTTTTTTATCATTTATTTTATTTAACATTCATTTTATTTCAAGTAATAATTTCATTTTATTGTTTTTAGTGTTAGTAATTTTGTTGTGTTTTGTCATTTTTATTCGTTTTTGTCGTTTTTTTTCACGTTTTTGTAATTTTAATTTATTTTTAATTCAGTTTTACTTTATTTTAATGCATCAAGTTAAACTAAATGAAAATGAGAAATGTTGCCTTGAATAGTTTTTATATTTTATTTCAGCTCTACTTCCATTTTTTTTCAAGTAATAAAAATGTTTTTTAATATTTGTTTTAATTAACTATAATAACTCTGATGCACAATAACAATAAAAATGTGTCACAAGGTCACGTGACCCAGAATGTAACATGATATGCTTCTCCTGAACAAAACCGATTCAGATGAGTCTCTTATTGTCGTTCAGTAATAATAAAGAGGAGAGCAGCTCAGATGCTTTGTGTTCAGACTGAGATCATTGACTTTAGTGTCTTGAGACACTGGTGAGATCTCATCAGAAACTCACAGAGAGAGGCACAGATGATGAGATCTCATTAGCACTGCTAAATGAATGTAATTGTAATTGTGTTAGTGTGTTCAGGTGTGAATCTCTGGCTTTAACAGGTGCGACTGAACTGTTTCCACAACAGCTCTTCACAGAGGAGCTCCATCAAACCTGCAGCGTGGAGCGATTAGAGGAGAGACGTAAAGCTGGGCAGAAACCAGGAACAGATGAAGCTGGAGGAGGAGAAGAGGCTCCTGGAGTCCACGGCGCTGAAGGTCACTGCTGTCTGAGAACCCCAGAGACTCGATGATGTGCAAACGCATTAGAGATCGTCAGGCGTAATCGCTGCTCGTGTTAAAGCCGAGAGGAGCCGGGCAGAGAAGATGAAGGGCAGACGCAGCCTTCAGGTGACGCACCTCAGCGGTTTCATCAGCAGCTTCATGCGCTTCAGAGGCAACAGATTGTTTTAGTCGACGGCGTGTTTTTGTTTTTGTCCTGAGGCCAAATGTCACTTTAGAAGCAGTAAACACGAAGCCTCCAGGACGTCCGATTCGCTCTGCTGGTCGACTAAATACAGCTAAACATCTACAAGCCTCAGCTTCTCTGATGCTAATGAACACAACTCAACTGAGATGATGAAACCTCCTGGATTTGAGATGAATGTGAAATGACGTACAAAACTAAACGTTAGGAAGTAGAATTAATATGGAATTATATTAATATGGATGGATAGATAGATAGACAGATATAGTAGACAGATATAGTATAGAAATAGATAGATAGATAGATAGATAGATAGGAGGATAGATATAGTAGATAGATATAGTATAGAAAAAGATAGATAGATAGATAGATAGATCTAACCCCAGAACAACAACACATCCACTAATCCGTCCAGCCTCTAAACTAACCCAAACCAGTCCTAACTAGCCGTGTCATTCATGAGGCCTGTGAAACACTATTTATTCTCCTCCATTCTCTCCTGCAAGATGCTTCTGACAGTCTCTCTCTCAGGAAACTGGCACCCTTCCCGTTTCATTATTAGTTCTTTCAATCAAGAGCGTTGTGACGAATCGCTGCATGGAGAATCATAACCCTGAGGGACGCGGACTGTTTGAGAAGGAGGAAATCCTTGACTAATGGCCGTCTCCTACACACCTGCTTTAATAAGTGTGTCTTTCTCTCTCTGAATGGGCCGGTTAAACCGCTCCGCAGTGGATTAATCGCTGGTGAGTCACCGCTTTCACCTGGAAACGCTTCCCAGAATCCCGCAGACAGGAGAGACCTGGAGATCTGAGAACCGACAGACGGTTAGCGGAGGATCGCATCCGGCTCAGTGCGGCTCCAGCTAACAGAAATATTACACTTCTTCATTGGCTTTTGTGTTTTTAGTAGCAATGTCAAGCATTCAAAAAATTTTAACCTAATTAATTACATGATGTGCCAATTAATTCATATAATTAATTAATTATGATGTGCAATTAATTATTTGCAAATTAATTGCACATCAATTTTAGCTGAGAAATTACCCCCAAAAGATCATCGTGTAAGATGAGAAAAGCATTGATTATTGATCCTGTAAGATCACTGCATGTCACGCTGTGCGACATGGATCTAATAAACTTGGCTACGACGTGTGTAGACTGTACGATGATGACTCCTACTGGCTCGTGCGCTACGATGCATGTTACTATAGAAGAATAAAACGTCATCAGCATGTGCTAATAAACAAAAAGAGCAAGATAAATCACACTTTAGCAATTTAGTAGTTTTTATGTGTGCTAAAAAAAGTGGAAGCGGCAAAAGAGGAAGGCATAAGAGCTTGAGGTAAGCAGTTTTATGTTTTAGCGCCATGTTGAGTTGATTTCATGTCGCTTTTTTATTGGTTGGTCAGTCAATGTTGATCGTAGCAGTAAACGCACTGTGCAATGATCATGCTGAATTTCTGACACTGTCAGAAAACTATCGTAGGCTATCTTTGGTCGCAAGACCCGTGACAATGGCCGTCTTTGTACCGTGATCACAGAAATCGCCTCGACTGTTTCACGATGCTAATCTTTCGTCTGGGACAGCTGGAAATCGTGCAGTGTGTCTCGGGCTTAAGATGACAGACAGGTCTGGACGGGGTGCTGCGTTAATCATTTTAACACATTATTTCTCCATAAGTAATCACACCAAATTATAGGGCTGGGACAATAAACCAGTGCATCGATTCTGAGATTATCAGAATGCATCGCGATTCTCTCTCGAATCTATTCTGAGCTTAGTTTTGAACAGTAGATGGCACTGTGTGCTTTAGAAACAGCCGTACTCTGCTTGCTTCCAGTTCCTAACACACACACACACACACACACACACACAACCTGAACATGAAATAATCATTCATACATTTTGAAATTACTAGGGTGTTAATAGTGGGCTGTGTTTACATTAATCTCACATCATAAAAGCCGAGGTGCAAGTACATTTAACCACTTACATGACTCAGTCAAACCACAAGCGCTCTTCTTCATGCGCGTTTGAGTGTGCGCTTAAAAACCTGCCATCTGCTGTTAAAATCTAAGCTCAGAAGCGATTCCAGAGAGAAACATGATGCATTCCGATAATCTCAGAGTCAATCCACGAATCGCAAGGCATCGACTTATTGTCCCAGCCCTACCAAATTAATATGTAAAATCCTCAGTCCTGGTTTTTAGATCTATCAGAGATCTTCGCTCAGACTTTCGACGACCTTCGGGATGTTTGAGGTCATGCCGTGACCTGATTTGCACACACTGCATCTGAAGCGAGTTCTCAGCGAGTCTCTGTCTCCACAGAGCGAGGAGGAGGTGATGGAGGGCCTTCAGGGGTTTCTGTCAGGCAATGAAACACAACAGCAGTCATACAGTAAATTAAACGTGCATAACGCCAGCGATGTTCAATCTCCTCTAGTGCTTCACGCTGCTCCAAATCTCATTTGTATCGACTCCAAATTTATCTCAAGCACTCATTTACTTCCAGTTCATGTTCCACTTTCCCTCCTTCTGCTGTCACAGCAAGAAATATTGCGTTTTTTACCAGAATTCAGGGAAAGGTGCTGAACTGTTGCTGCACTGCAAACACACACGATGAGAAGAGACAGATTCGGTTTCTGTGGGCTTTATCTGTAGCTTGATTGACATTCATCATTAACGTGATTATTACAGACAAACATACTGTACATTAAACCAACTCAACAATGCTACAATGTTTTTATACCAATTTTACAACTGCATGCTACAATGGGACAGAGGAAAAACATGATTCTATACAGAATTTTTTTTTTTTCTGATAGACTACAAAGAAATCAGTTTGAGTTAAACTCAGCTGCTGCCCTAATTTTGTATACAATCAAATTGTCTCATTTCAATAAATTATATTAAACAGACTTCAAAATTTATGTTGAACTGAAGAATAACACTGAAAATGGTTAAATTAATTTGACGAGTTCAAGTAATAAAAAAGCATACATTGCCATGATTTACTGATCATATCATTTTTTACAATTTGTACCCTTCAAATCATAAATCATCAGTAACAAACATAATTTAGTTAACCTTTATTAGCAGTAGTTTAGTTTTGCCATGTCAGCAAATGATGCTATTTTCAAGGCAAGAGCCGAGTTACAAAATATTCAAGTGACGCATAAATACAGTAAAACCAAACATAAAGAAAAATACAGCAGTTAAGATTATACATGTTTTACGTTTACATAATAAAAACTATTTTTGTTAAAATCTTACTAAAGTTCTTAAATAAGCTTATTTTAAGCTTACCTTAACGAGCTTCACCTTAGATTTTGATTCATCCTCACCGCTGCCTCTATTGTAGGTGGGCGTGGCCTGCGCTCTGCCCCGCCCCTTGTGTGACATCATCACTGGTGGAACCTAAAACATGACAGGTTACTTCCGAAAGCCACCTTTAGTAATGACTTCTAACTAATCATATGCACTCAAAATAAATAAAAATCTTGTAAGTTCTCTCCTGGTACAAGGACGTAAAAAAGCACTGAGACTCTTCCAGGATTTACATCCGAGCTGAAAGAGTTTTCTTCCCTCAACATGAAAAAAGTTCCCGCTCTCGATGACGGACACGGTTCGTTTGATGTCATCAGATGAAACGCTCACATAACATAAAAGAGCACATGTGCGTCACTTCGGGCCACAATCACGTGAGTGTGAGGATTCACCTTGACTCACTCTGAAACACACATCATTTATTTACGTAATTATTCTCCAGCACACAATAAAAGTGCTCTCCAGCGCCGGGCTTGTGAAGCTAATCTTTCTGAAGCAGCACAAAACCCAGGAATCCGCTCAGCACATTTAGCCGACAGGCGTTATTTGATGGTGGGAAATATAATCAAATAACGGTGTGTTTCTACAGAAGTACATGAATTACTGCAGTGCTGAAGCAAAGCAAACACCTCCAGCAGCCGTTTGAATGCAGGCTTTAATCACAGCCGTCAGATGATGGGTTTAGAAAAGGTCTCGCTCTGGTTCACAATCAGGCTCTTTTCATTCACTGGCACTCCAGAGCTCTTTTAAAGTAATTAAGAGGAGACGTGACCTTGTCAAGAGCATCTGATAGGAGCTTTTATAATTCAAGGCTTCGGCCAAATGATGTCGGAAAGCGAGGCTGGAATCCAAAGGCCAGCTGGACCGAAATCCCGCGAGTGTCTGCTGTGAATGTGCTCAAACAGACGCTTTCCTCCGAGGATCTGAACTCTAGAATAACACTTTCTGTGGCGTCTAGTCATCTTTACAGAGCTTTTGTCTTACTAAAGTGACATTTATTTCAACATTATGTTTAGTTGTACACACTAATGCAGAGTTCTGCAGTGCCAGATAATAGACTGAAATCTGAGCAGTAAAATCATCTGTAAGAATCAGACAAACTCACTTACTAACTTGATTGTTTTCTCGCTAAATGCAGTGTTTCTGGATTAAACAGAGATACAAGATTAGTCTTTCTTTGATTTGTTACTTCCCAACATTAATTATGTTGGCTGCCTTCTGATTCTTCTGCTTCTGAGACCAAATTTCTCAAATTAACTCATCCTAGAGCTTTTGATCCATGACCACCAAAATTGGTACAGACCTTCAGAATGGTCTGACTCGGTGTACTGTATCTTTTCTAACCAATCTGACTTAGCGAATTTCTGTATCGGACTTTTGAACAGGGCCAAATTCCCATAGACTTGCTTTGAGGGGGTGAAAACTTTTAAACAACAACACTTACTGAGTGTTTAAGCTGTCTTATTGCTAGCAAAGCTTAACAAGTAGCCTAGCATAAGTACTAAAATGTTAACAGAATGCTAAAACATGCTACTAATGTGGTAATTCGTTTTAGAAACATGTTAGCAATCTGTTAATTTCTGCTAACATGTTAAAACATGCTAGAAACAAGTTAGTAACATGATAACCCTTCTTAGCAATGTCCTCAAATATGCAAACAACTTTCTAACCATGCTAACATGTTAAAGCATGTTAACAATGTGCTAAATTGTCCTAGAAACATGCTAGCAACGTGCTAAAACATGTTAGCAACATTTGTATTGAATTCTCTGAGTAAAACCTTCAAACTTCAGGCTTTTCAAAGTTATTTTTAACTTTGAGACCTGGCATTGTCAAGCCAACATCAAAGTTTCTCATCAAACTTTACTCATCTAGTTGTGTTTACAATTAGACGCATAAACAAAAGGTGATTATGATGGTTTAATGCTCGTTAACGCTTCCTACGTTTGGATACGGACGGATAGACGGATATCACGTGCATGTCAGGCTCAGAATGATTCATCATTACTTATATAATCACTCTTCACAAATGACGCAGAGGTGTTTAAAACTGAGATTATATTTAATCACAGCACATTAATTATTGAATAAATAATGAGTTTCCAATCTACTCCAGAACTGTTTAATTAAAGCAAATTAATTATTATACTAATTGATTTCTTGATTAATTCAATATCTAGTGAAACTCTTGCTCATTGATACATGGAGAAGCAGCAGCTCACGGCATCATGTGACCTGAAAGAAGAGCAGAAAACACGAGAAAGACTGAATTAAACACTACTGTATTAAGATGGTATAAAAATCATTGAGCTGTCGACTTCGTACAGATGTTGAGTTTTCATAATAATCGACCAGATTGAAGTGTTTGGGAGCTCAACTGGCCCTGGACTTAACATAAGAGTCAATGGAATAATGAAGAAAAGCAATGAACTAACAGAGCAGAGAACAGATCCACGCGTCTGAACGGACTGAGATCACTGATTAGCATGAGATTCTCTCATCATAGTCCACACACGTCTCACACAGCGGCCACTGCTGTAAGACATCACACATATCACTCACATTTCATCCAAAATCTACTGAAGCCATTTGTGTGTGTGTGAATAAACCTCAGTATCCGTGCATTTCATTATTTCAGCAAATAACATCACACAGCGGTATCGTGCTGTTAGTGATCCGCGTTAATCTACGTGAAGCTGTGTGCAGGATTGAGTGGACAGACTCACATGACCTGTGAGAAAATAAAAAGTAAAATGAATGAATACATTACAATAAAATAAAAGCACAGGTACCAACACCACCGATTTAAAAGATCTCTGGACCAGAGGATCTGAATGGCATCCAGTGGCCTATGAGAAAATAACACTAGTTATTACATAAATCATCTGATATCATGACATCAGCACATCCCACTCTTGAGGAGTTCAACACTTATATTTGAGTGAGTGCATCAGTTATTTATATGCAGAACACACACAGTGTCTAGAATCGTGTGTGTGTGTGTGTGTATTTCACAGATGAATGGCAGGTGATGGCAGCACACACTTGAGTTTTAAGTTTCAGCACAATCTGTCAAACTACCAATGACTTACAGTGACTCTCACACCAGTGCTGGAGAAGCTAACTCACACTATAACCGCTGCTAACTCACTGTAACCACAGGAGCATGACAGCAGCTCAGCTGTTTATAAAGCACTACATCTTATCACGTAACATGATGAGAAACATGACTAAATATACAGTTAAGAATCACCTCCTTTCAATTCCTGCATTGGCCACAACAGACAGGAAGTGGAGCTGGGATTTGAACTGGAATGGAAGAAAGAAAAATTCTAATTCACAGCAGGTAACACCGCTGATGCATTCTGGGAAATGCAGTTCACTTGTTAGAGCTGGTTTCTGTCTCTCGTTATGGAAAGCGGTGAGAATCAGGATCACAGAGCGAGATCTTTCACGGCTCTTTAGCAACCGCTCGGTGTGCGTCCGAACTCAGCGTTTACCGCAGACGCCCTCCGGTCGCCCGTCCCTCAATAACAGCCCAGAGACGAATGTGAGGTCAGGACCTTCCAAACAGGCGGAGGGGCGCGGATCTCATTACCGCCGAAGCCTTCGGGATATCAAAGCAATTTGGCTCGCCCTCTGTTCCTGGGAAGCAATTAAAATATTAAGCAGAGTTGTAATGGCATTCACACATATTGATATATAGGAGGGGCGCTACGCATGAAATATTGAGAAGTTCCTGCGAAACTCTGATAATGAGACCCAAGGCTACTACAGCCAATTTAACAAGCGCCATGACTTTATCCGGGCCGCGCCGCTGGATTTCTGCTCTCTCTCTCCCGGCTCCTGCTATTAACCCTCTGGTGTTCTTCGCTCATTTTAGACCGAATAAAACGTTTGGAAATTTTAAAAATCGCTACCTCATAGGAATGGTACGAAACTCTGAAACTTTTATGGCAGTCGCTATGTGACCCAAAAACAAAAAAATCGTGGACTTGATTTGAAAAAGCTAAATGGTCATAAAAAAAAAAACAAATACGTGTGTTGTTCGTGGTCAAAAATGTCCAGCATAGGAAATGAATGGGAAATAAGCAAAAATACGAAAATACAAAGATGTTTTTTGTGTGTACAATCTACAAATCAGCCACAATGCAGGAAAAAAAAGTGCACAGCAATGAAGGGGTGACAAAATTTAGCCTGAAAACGCTGCTCAGTAACTAAGGAATACACAGCACTGAATATACACAAGCATCTAACGGATACAGTATGGTATTACAGATGATTTTCTTCATTTTTTATTTTTTTCCCCCACAAGATGGAACAAATCTGCCTCAGTTCAATAGATTTCAAATACTTTTGCTCTATTTTTAACTTAAAAACTTAAATTTCTTAAAAATATATTTTTTTTTACATTTTATACAAAAATAATTGTCACACCTTGTCACTGTTTTGATTCAGTTTTCACCGTTTTCTCTGTTTACTTCATTTGTTGTCATGGTTTATTATTTGAGTTCATCATAATGTTCAGCTGTGTCTTATTAATTACCCTCGTTTGGTCTTGTAATTAAGTTCCGGTCTGTTCAGTTTAGTATTGTGAGTGTTATGGTTTGCGTGTGTTTATTACGTTCCACTATGTTGGATTTATCTCTATCTGTGAATTAATTAAAGACTGTTAAACCTTCATCATCTTCTTGCATGTTCATTGACACCAAAACTGTGACAATAATTTAGATATTAATATAATATTAATTTGAATATTAATTAGTAACATGAAACACACTCAAAAAGAACAAATATTATTGAAATGAAATATAGTATATTCATTTCACAAAAATAAAATTATTACACGATTATGGCCGCGGGTCAGTTTTGAAGTGTGACTCCCAAATGAACAACACCAGAGGGTTAAATGAAGAAGGGTCTGTTGTCGCCCGCGGCTCTTCCTCGCGGCTCTCCGTGACCCAAATCTACTTCGAGAGTCTCTCCCACAGGACGCCGCTCTTGAGGGCCGGATCTCACTCTTCGGGTTCTGCTAACAAACACGAGGCGTTTCTCTCAAGGAAAACAGACAAATGAGTCTCCCTGGTTTTCTGCTGCAGACGGATGGTGCTAAATGTGGAGTAACGCTGGCGCAGAGCTCTTCTGGGTCGGCTGTCAAACGCTGCATAATGGCTTCTATACGGAGGCTGCCGCAGACCGCGGGTTATTGATCTGTGAAGGCTGAGCAATCAAATGAAACAAGCATTAATTATGTAACGGTGAGCTGTAAAGCGCATGCATCTGAGGCTTTAAATAGCTGCACGTTTCATCGCCGATCCTGCAGAAATACACAGAGTTTCTCACGCACCTGACCTTCTGCCCCAGCCGTGTCAGCAAACACCAGCGCACAATCACAGTCTTCATCTGCCCTCTCGATTCAGGCTCTTTCATCAGTAATCATCAGTCCCTTTCAGAATGAGGAACATTTATGCACTTCGTATAAAAACTAAAAGGAGCTGAGGTTCGCAAAACATCAAGAGCGAGTGAATTGAACTCCGATATGCATCATTTTAAGTCAAGTCACTATTATTTGTATAGTGCTTTTAACAATGCAAACTGTGTCAAAGCAGCTTTACATCAGCTTGATATAAAGCTAGGTGGCTTTACATCAGCTTTACAGTATTTAGACGAGGAAATAGTGTGTCGAAATAGTGTCATTCTCCTCTGGCCAGACAAAATCAGCAGTTTAAATCTAGGCTGCAGCAGAGTCAGATTGTGCAGAGGACTCATCTGGTCATTTTAATCACGTGATACACATCAGCTAATAGTAATCAGGTTTGTCACCAGTGTTGGGATAGTTACTCGAAAAAAAAGTGTTTAAGATCCTCAATTTTTTTTTTACTAAGACATTAGAAACATTAATATTATGAATTTATGTAAGAATTGTATCCAAACAAAACAACTGCTAAAGATGATAGATGGTCAACAAACACATCAATCCCTCCATGACACGATCTAAAACTAGTCTGTTACCTCATCAGTTCAATCAGCAGCGTTGCTAAAACAACATCATATAGAGACCATGAACTAGGTTGTATTAAAGATGCGTCTGTGTCTCTCGTCTGAGTAGTTTGAATGCAGGTCGTGAGAGTCGAGAGTCGTGCTGAATTCAAGGGGAAAAACAGAGTCAAGCGGCAGCAAACAAGCCGAGCGATGGCAGATGTCATTCTCTGCCGAGACCCAGGAAAACTCCTGCCGCGCTTTTCAATTACACAGTCATCTGAAGTGAAGTTGCCGGATCTCTGCCATTGTTTCTCGGACTAAAGGTCATTCCTGAGAGCTGGAGTGAGTGTGATGTGAATTCTGCTGCAGGAAACTGAGGACGGCTCGGAGAGACTCGTCCACACGTCTCTCTCCATTACACTTGATATGACACAACGAGAGAGAGACCGCTTAAAACCTGTTCATCCCAGAGCCTCCACAGTAATACATTACACATGAAACATTACACACGCACGCACACAAACAAACACAAACATACATACACACACACATACACAAACATACATACACACACACACACACATACACAAACATACATACACACACACACACACACACACACACAAACACAAACACACACAGGTACACACACACACACAAACATAGACAAACACACACAAACACACAAACAAACAGACAAACACACACACACACACACACACACAAACACAAACACACACAGGTACACACACACACACACAAACATAGACAAACACACACAAACACACAAACAAACAGACAAACACACACACACACACACACAAACACACAAACACACACAAACACACAGGGGCACACACACAAACAGACAAACACAAACATACATATACACACACACACACACACAAACAAACATACAAACACACACAGGTACACACACACACACACAAACATAGACAAACACACACAAACACACAAACAAACAGACAAACACACACACACACACACACAAACACAAACACACACAAACACACAGGGGCACACACACAAACAGACAAACACAAACACAGGTACACACACACAAACAAACAAACACAAACATACATATACACACACACACACACACAAACAAACATACATACACACACAGGTACACACACACAAACAAACATAGACAAACACACACACACACAAACACACACACACACACACACAAGTCGATCATTCTGATCCCACTGACAGATTTGTTCTTGTTTTAATCATAAAATCATTTCATTTTGATACATTTTTCAGAAACAAGGCTTCATATCTTCTGTCCTTTCACATCTCCAGTAAATGTTTGGATATTTGTACTGGAAAACAAGACACAAATCTTGAGGAAGAGCATCATTTTTTGAGTTAAGCACATAAGCACATGATGATATTTATTATTCAAACGCATGCAGAGCCACGAGAGAGCGGTGTTTCCACTGAGGCCTTTGTGCTGAAACGGCTCATTAATCAAAGTTTGTTGTGTAATGATGTGCGTTGTGTTCAGAGGCTTTGATGTACAATCTCAGCTATGAGAGGATTCATGTCCGACTCTTATTTGCTGTAATAAATGAGCCAGTGATGCTTTAAAGGTGTTTATCTTACAATCAACGCTCAAGTAAATGTCATTCAGATCAATCTCAGTGAATCAGGCAGAATTACAGCTAAACGCTCAGCACTTTCTCCAAACAATCAAACCTAAAGTTTCACTCAATATCTCAACATCTAAATTCAATTTGTGTGTTGGCTCAACCCATCTTTTCTAATGCACACAAGCCGAAATGTTAAGTTAACACATCTTGCATTTAGCTGGTTGATTCTATTACTGTACGTACTTTTAAATAAAGAATGTTGAGTGAACTGATAAATATTTTCTTGTTTCAAACTGGATTTACTTAAAAAGTGTGATGCCATAAAGGTGCATGCGGGTCAAAGACGAAAAGGGGTTTTCAAGCATCAGAACAATACAGCTCTGAATTGTTGCTGTTGTTGTTGTTTTTAATACATTAGAAAGTGTTCTGTTTAATTTCTGCGCAAAAAATACATTTTTAGCATGATTTACAGAAAACTTAATTCAGTGTCACAATCTCGTCAGGCATATTTACCACAAGAATCAGTTTCTGACATATTAAAAAACTAATTAGTTTCACCCCAAAATTTGTAATTTTACATTCTTAAAATTTGCCACAATCCCATTTTGGTCATTTGTCAGCAAGAATATTTTACTCGTTTGAAATGCAATGAAATTTAGTATGCTCACTTATTCTTTAATATATTTTAGGCTACAGGTCAGAATAAGCATGTTTCAATTTTTACATAAATATAAGCGTTACACTGAATGACAATGGAACATTATTTCACCCACATTTTGACATTTTAATCTCCCAAAATTTATTTGAAACCTTAAAAGCAGACACTTTACTTGCATTTAATGTGCTTTCTATGTGTATAAACTCACTTTTGTAAAATGTCTTTTGATGCGGGCATTTAAATGTCATCGACCCATGTATATTTTAAGCAAATCCAACACGTTATCATTTCCCAGTCTGATTCTGCATAATTAATGAGCTGCAGCAGCGCTGATGTCATCCGCCGAGAAACACAGACCTCTGAGAAACAGGAGATCCCGCTGAGAAGATGACTTCATTCTGCTTGACTCACGCTAAACAATCAGCTCAAATACACCCAACGAAGAGTCCAGGGTTTGCACGCCGCATTCTGCAGCTTTATCCGTGTTTGCAACACTCCACCGAGGTGCATCTGAACCCAGATAAACCCAGTCACTCATTTAGAGTTACTAAAAACAATGAATACTGACTGTACCAGTGCTACTTTAGTATTATTGATCAAATAATCAATGTAGTATAACAATCAAAGCCATGCAGATGAGATATACTTTACAGACATTTAAAGATGCGCTCAATCATTTTTTTGCAACTTAAAGACAACATTTCTTATTGTAATCTAGTTTAACTTGATGCATTAAAATAAATAAATAAACACACACATTGCTTTTATTAACTTTTATTTCAGTTTTAGTTATTACATCAAGTTAAACGTAATGAAAATTAGAAAAGTTGCCTTTGGCAACTAGCTGAAATAAAAAAAAAGTATAAAATATAGGGGCTAAAGGCCCACCTTAAGAAAAAATGTGCTATTCACTGCGCCTAAAATGTATAACTGCAGAAAAATATATACGTTGTATTGGTCACTAATGGTGCAACAGATTTTGTGTGAAAATAAATCATTCAAGTTGTTTATTTTGTTTAAAAATCTTATAAATGTAATAATAATAATAATAATAATAAATAATAAGTATAAATGTAAGAGGTGGCACACAGTATTGATACACATACTTCAGCTACAATAATGTGTTTTAAAATAATGTCTAAGTTAATACTTGTTCAAAACAATCACTTTAGCAAAATTTTTACAATTTTCTGCTTATTTTGAAAAATAAAATAATTAATTTTTGTTCAATAAATATACTGTCATTAAAATGTTAATATAAAAAATATATTTTAAAATACAGACAAAATCATTTCAGTAAAGATTCTGAAAGTATTGAAGGAGATCCAATAATAACTGAATATAGATTTACAGTAGTAACAACAAATTATATTTTATTATATGATATGAATAATGGCATGTTTTTAAATTTGATGGTTTCATTCTAAACACGATGATTATCTCTGATATGGACACCCAACATAATATATGATATTTACCATCTGAATCTCACCATGTCATGTCAACAAATGGAAAAGTCAGCCATCTATTAATTATCATGTTAATTACTGAGCGCCTTTAGCCCCAACAGCAGGGGCGCTTTTTACCACAAATACCATACTTTTACATATTCTTTCGTTATTTAAAATCTTTTGCTTTAATTATCTTAAACAAAACTGAAAATTGTTAAAAAGACCTTTGTCTCAAAATATATGCATTAATTTTAGCGATTCTCATTTGCTACTTAAATCTACAACATTTTAAAAAAACATCAAATATTAGATCAAGCGTGCGCAGAATCTTTGCGCTGCTGCGCGCGATCGAGTCAAAGATCAGACAAATTTGCACATGCATCTTGAAAAGAGGATGTTTTGGAAAGTGCTACTCCATGTTTTTGTGCCATCTAGTGGTTTAGAGGAAAATAATATCAAAGGCGCTTTTACCCCGCTGTACCCTACTTGTTGTAAGTATGATAGCCTACTACAAATAAAAACTGATTCAAAATAATAAAAACTATAAAAGTATCTCTGAAAGCAAAATAACGCTGGCTAGGGAATACACATCACGCAGTGTTTCCATAGCTACGTTTCCATCCAAAGCTACGAATTAAACGTATGGGAAAAATTGGAAGCATTTGCGAATAAAGCACCGTTTCCATCCAGTGAGTCGATAATAGTCACTTCCTGATTAACTTGTGCTATACATCACAAAGAAAAACTAAATTTGCTGCAGTAGGAGAAGGCACTGTATATATTGATTTGTGTTTGTCTATACAATAATTCCCGAGCTTCAGAGCACGCAGACGAAACTTTTTTCGGAGCCTGCGGTTTGGGAACGCAGTTCTGGGAGTTAATTATAACAAAGCACTTTGAGGAGATTTTGCTCAAGCATTTGAGAATGACAAAACTATCATTTCAGATGCTGTGAAATGAGATCGGTCCGTTGATTAGTCCAGTTCTATGCCGTCCCATCGCAAAGCCACGTCTTTTTGATGCGCATTAAGGAATTTATTCGGTAAAAGTGTTTCCATCGTAGTTTATGTGCATGTTTGTCCTACGTAGTTGAGCACATCAGTTTTTTATGTGCATTTTTAGAATTTATGCACATCTTGGCATTTCCATCCAGCATTTTTTTATGCGATATCCCAAAATGCACATAAAAATAGGTGTATGGAAACAGCTACTCGCTGCAGCTGCAGGATAAACTTCTCTGGTTCCTCCGACATTAAATCAGAACGAGTCTGAGGTCATGAAACTGTAGCAGGAAGTCTGGATTTATTTGCTAAGCCTGTGAAATACGGGCGCTTTAATTAAAACTCCCCGACGGAGAGGAGACGCGACACGAGAGAAGAGAACAGAACATGAGATTAAGAGCAGAGAAAAGATGGAATAAAGGAGGAAAGAATCAAGGTGATGAAAAGAGAATGACAATGAGCAGCAAACTCTAACCAGACACAACCTCTAAAAACAAAGATACATGAAGCAACTTGAAGAAAGAGATCAATGATTCTGAACATGATGCTGAACTGCAATTCAAGAATCTAAGACAGAATTCAAATGAAATGAAATTCATATTCCACTTTAAAATTTAGATTTTGTCATAACAATCTTTGAGTGTTGGCTGAAGGGCCTTGAAAACAAATTTTGGGTCCATTCAAACAATTCAGTAAATTCCTCTTCCTGTCATTCATGGTTAATTCAATCCAAATTCACATTCATGAACTCAATTCTTCAACCATCTCTTGAGTCACAAACACAAAAGCGTCTCAGGTCTGATTGGAAAACAAAAGCTGCATGCAAATAATCTAATAATGAGAGTAATTATATAATTGTGTACGGCGAGGAGAGCAAAACAAACAGAGGAATCAAGTTTTCAAAAGCAGAATAAAACAGTTCAACTCTGATTCATATGTCGCTGGATGAAGTTCCTGATCCTTAAAAACTGGAGGTCGACCGATAGTGGATTTAACTGATACCGATAGATTAGACCACACTGGCCGATACCGATTAATCAACCGATAGTTTTTAAAATGGATACTGAACGAAAACCAAAATAGTGCTCTACTGTTTAAAAAAAACAGTACTGAACCGTACTTTGTAAATGAATAAAAACTATTAATAGTAATTATATTGATCATTAAAGGTCTATTAAAGTTTATTTATTCACCAAACAGGCAAAAGTTCACTTCAAGAATGAACAAAGCAGCATAGATGAGTTTGAAGTTCAGTGCAAACGGAAAGAGAAAGTGTGATCTATACTACAGCTCTCTATATGAAGCATACAGGCTTTATTAGAGCCACACAAAGACAGACGGAAAACTATCGGCTTGGATTTTGCCGATAACCGATAGTTTCAGCAATCAACTCTCGGTGCCGATTAATCTGCAGAACCGATGCATCGGTCCACCTCTATCAAAAACCACATTAAACACAGAATAAACCACTTCTTCATGTATTTCTGTTCAGTCTGCCATGTTGATAATAATGCTGTCGGGTCTCATAAACAATGTTTATTGATTTTTAAGCACATTTTTGTACAGTAATCTGTGAAATCATGACTAGTTGTTCAACATATAAAATCTGTCCTGAAAAGCACTGATATGGAAATCCCACCATGACTCTATCAGATCTATCCGTGCAGATTCTACTGATTTCAGCATCAGAGGAAAATCAAAATCATTGTAAATATCGCTCAAATCAATGAAACAAACTGATGATTTCAGTCTGAATTTGGTTCATGAATCTGCTGACTTTCTATCATCATTTATATTTGACTTCTGATTAAACCTGCTGAAGGAAAACTATGGAAGCTTTTTTCCCTGCGAGATATAAACGTATACATGTGAGATATAAACTCGTAATTCTGAGAAGAATGTCATAATTGCAAAATAGTCAAAATTGTCAGATAATTTGAAAAAAAAAAAAAAAAATTCTGTGGCAAAAGCAAAAAACAGCATTGTGAGATATAAACTCCAAATTGTGAGGGGAAAAAACTTAGTTTATATCTAGCAATTCCTGACCTTTTTTAACAATGGTGAGATAAAAAGACACACACACACACACACACACACACACACACACGCACTTGTTCTGCTATCCTTGTGGGGACTCTCATAGGCGTAATATTGTTCTGCTGTACAGACCGTATTTTCTATCGTCCTACACCAACCCTACACC
>JAFVLL020026621.1:0-27661 GCA_021397915.2 Tor tambroides
TGTGCTCACAAGTTAATGTCTTAATCTGTCGATCTTGTTACTGTGCTATTAAATAGTGTTTTCACTATATTTTGGATTTTAATATCCAGTGCAGAGTTGATTGTTATACGGCTCCTTCAGTGAATCACTGCCGCCTCAGTGATCAGCCGTAAAACAGCGATTCTGTTCAAATTCCCTATAAAATCATAAATGATTCCCTTTGAGCTAAATTAAACTATTTCCTTTAAATGAAATATTACGTTTTTACGTTACAGTGCACATTGTCAGTACATCACATGCAGAATTTTCCCCTCCCATCGACGCTTTTATGGAATTGCGCTCTAACGCTAATTTGCCCTGTTTAGTAAATCTGGCCCTAAATGTCATAATATCAGTACTATACACCAATATATAATTTCTTCTTTTTTTAACGTTCATTTTTGGCATTTTTGCCTTTTAGTAAGATAGGACAGTATTTTTAGACAGGAAGTGGAGAGGGATGGGGGGGGGGGCAGGACAGGTCCGCGAGTCGGGAATTGAACTCGGGATGCCCGAAGTGCAACAACGCTACATGTCGGCGTGCTGCCCACAAGGCTATCAGCGCCAACAATATATAATTTCTTAATAAATTTCCCATGCCCTTCACGTCTGTGTTTTGATGCCAAAGGTTTCTCATTAAAAGCAATTGAATACCCTAAAGGAGCACGCTAAAGGGGTACCTAATGTGTTAAAAAGTGATGCCAAAAGGTCCTGATCAATGTTAATGAGTTGGTTGTGAGGACATGTTGTCCTGTATGGCTCAACAATAAGGATGGCCATAGTATTGGTTTTGTTGAAATCTTAAATGAAAAAAAAACAAAAAAAACTGGCCTGACTGGGCAAGCAGAAAAAGCCTTATTGTTGATCCTTGTCCTGGACATACTTCCATGAGAAAACACAACTGAGGAGTTGTGGACTGAAGTCGTGTGAATCCAATTTTTATTATGATCTTATATTCTGTTCTTTCACTGTTGGCACTGCCATTCGGCAATGCAGTGGTTGAATGCACTTTCTCAGAGATGAATTCGATAAAGCACAAACTGTGCTGGAGGATGAAAGACATCTGTCTGACACAATATCCTTCTGCATGAGCCATTCAAAGGCATGAAATCTGCTATCGTCATTTCAGGCTGGCCTTGGCCAATACATACTTGTTCAGACCTTGAAAATGTAAATGGTTCCATTAAAAGGATTACTGCCTGTGGAACACTGCTCGGCCAATCAAATTAGAGCACCGGAACTAACTGTTGCATAAAGCATTTTATATCACTTCCCTTACAGTTTGATCTGCAGTGGAGAGATATGACATCCATATCCATTTTTGAAAACAACTCTGATATATTAATACTATTAATAAGTATGTTTGTGTGAAAGTCAACCCTTTTTACATTCTGTGGCTATTATTGTCTCCGAATTGTGCAGTTCCCTGAAGAAAGGTTCCCACAAAGTGTGTTGTTTCTCAAAAATGTAATGTTTTTTAATGATGTCTGGACTCTACCTGCAGGGGTTTAGTATTATACATACAAATGGTTCAATATACTTCTATCAAATACTTTCTCTGAGGAGTAACATTTCATGTTTTCACTTCAAATGTCACGTTCGGAACTCTGGAATTGCTCTAATATCTTCTGTGTGGTGAGAAATAAGATAAAGTCTCCATTTCTTAATCCCACATATGCCTTTTCAGATGCATGCGTATGATAATACTGCTTGACTTTTGAATACAGTAATAATACAATTAAGTGCTGTCAGCTGTTTGGATGTAAGATAGTAATTCACTAGGATTTAAAATGCAATGCAAAATTGTACTGGTGCCTCAAATCGTAAATGACAAAATATATGCAAATATGCATACAGTTTTATACCAATGTCTTACTGGTTTTGAAAAATATAGTGATTTCAAAATATGGTATTAACATAGATATTTTACCATATAGCACAAAATGAATTTCATGATTATGTTTAATTAAGTAACTTGCACTATGCCAGTTTAGCAGGTTTTTTGCATTAATTTTGCAAATTAATTTTGAATTATGAATTTAGATTAACTGGGGACAATTTTTCAACCTGAATTCACACTACAGAACATATATTTTTCATATATCACTCATCACACATATATGAGCAGCTGTTATGTGCATTTGCATTTAATTAGTATCAAGAAATGCAGATGTGAGAAATGCAGAGGTTATTTTTTATCTATTTCTTGAAATAAATGACAATAACAGCCTCTAAAGACAACAGCAGTTTCGTTCATATATATTCACTTAAAGTAGCTGTTTGCATAAGATTTGAAATTCATTCAGGCTCAGTTACTGCCTGTCCATTGTTCAGTGGAACAGTAATTGAACCTGACATTGGTGACACCCTAGGCAATATCAGCACCTCTGTCCCTTATGAACTCCTCTGATAAGATCATAAAACTGTCCACAAACTCATTTTATACTTGGGTTTTGTATTTTATGACTTGTTGGCATAGCTTTATGTTAGCAATAAAATGTTTTGTTCAGAGTCAAAATATGAAATGGTAGTGCTTGCAAGGCAGCACTCTGTTGATATTCCTAAAAAATTTTCTCGTTTAAAATTTATAGGTAATAAAATCAGTTTGAAATGCGGTTTGTAATAATTTTTTACCTATGATGTATATCCAATATTAATGCCAAGATGCAAAGGTGCAAGTTATTGTCATGCTTTAAAATAATATGGCACTGGTGAATCATACATTGCAATACAACAAAATACAATATGTTGCTTGCAAAACAATACATTTTGTCAGAATGCACAGGCATTTTGAATGGTTGCCAACGGATAAAGAAGAATTTTATAACCAGATGTTATAGACCTTGTGCAGCTCTGCCCAATGCACATGTTAACTTTCATTAACTCTACAATAAATCCACTTCACCAGCAGTGATGTTATAGAGAATGTGAAGGTAATGTTAATTATTAAACCAAACAAAATACAAAACTTCCAAAAACACCCATCAATGTGATTATTTTATTGAGTAATAGGCAGTGGGTTTAATCAGTGACATTATTAATAGATTTATATCCTACATCTTCTCGTCACTTCCTCAACCTGCTTTCCTTAGTATTTTTACGTGTAGAAAAGGTAAAAAAAAGTATTACATTGTCATTACATTTCTCTCCGAATGATGATGTGAGTTACTATGGCAATTGCAACAGAAGTGACCTACAATGGCAGCATTTTTCTCACTGACGACAAAAAAAATCAAAACGCTGTCTTAAACTCACTAGCAGAAACTAAACAAAACAGTTACCCAGCATGCAACACAGTGTGACCTCAGCTTCATATTCTCTGTAGAGCTACTGCAAAAATGGAAGTTCAAAGACAGAATTATAAAGATGCCTGCACGCTTGATCCTCTGGCGCATAAGGTCTATAGTTACAGTGTTTACCAGCAGGGTAATTGTCCTCCAGTGAAATAGCATATAGAAAGAGTTGCATTTTTAGGAAGAAAACAAATATGTTTGGGTGTAAAAAGACTGTAAAAGGAAAATTGGTTCTTGTTTTATTACATCTTTTTTTTTTTTTTATAAAGATTGATTCCCACTGACAAGAACCGAAAACACATTGCTTAAATTTATTTATTTTTCTCAATCCGATATGTGAAAGTACAGTGGTTTAATAGGAATAGTTTGAACATTGTCATTATCTTCTCATCCCCTTGCCATTTCAAACATACATAATTTCCTATCCTCTGCTGAATGCTATACATACAGGCACTTCTTACGCAAAATGCACAATTATCTAACACATGGCTTTGAGAATGACTCAACACTGACTTGATTTCACCAGCCTGCCTAATGGAAGATCTATTAAGCCAAATAGATCCATGATGATAGCTCAACAGTGGTTATACAACAGGCAGCAGTGAATATGTGTGCCAAGAAGCATATTAGTAAATAAGGTTGCAACGTCTATCTACAAAACTATTTGTTATATATTTTTAATTGTGCCACAATCACTGCCAATTCATAATTCCATGTAATTTTGATAAATAAACAGCAAATTAGTTTAATTAAGTCTTAAGTTAAATCTTACTGACCTTGAATTATTACCACTTATTCCTTTCATTCCATTGTCAAAGGAATCTTGTACCCATAAAGCCTGTATTGAGCGCTGTGGAAAATACCATTCGGCACCTCCATTTTCCTAGATGTAACATCCCGTCTTGTGTAATGAGTCTTGAGTCTCCACTTTGGCATGCCATTAACTCTGTAATCAGACCACATATTGAGCTGGAGAGAGGGCAGAGATTGACAGTCAAGTCCTTACTGAACACGCTCAGCCTGGAAAGCTCTGCAGTAGTTGGAACCTTTTGTATCCTTAAGCAGAATACGCTTGTCTGCATCTGCTTGAACACTAAACAACCATCTTTAAGCCTAGTTTGCAAACAGTGGCCTTGATGTTTTCGTAATTGTAGTAGCATCAGTATAATTATTCTGCTGCAGGTAAACAAATAGCATGCTTATTTTCAGAACAACACAATGTGAGTGTGATTTGACTTAAATGTAACTTGCATCATTAGACACAAGTTACAAGTTACATTGGCTTCAAAATAACATCAAAGCACAATGAACCATTGCGTATCTCAGAGCAACACAGAGTAATGGTGTCTCATTCTTGAATCAGTCAGTGTTTCTGAATGAGCCAGTTGAGTGAATGATTCAAAGGCTGCATCCAAATCTGCATCACTAAATAGTCACTAAACAGAAACTGACACAGTCAAAACACACCATCAGAGAAGCACTAATTAAACATCACCATTTAAGTCAATAGCTATGTTTCCATCTAAAGTTGTGAATTTAACTTGTGCAAAATTGGAAAACCACATAAAACATTTGCGAACAAGCACTTTTTGTATCCAACAGAACAAAATCGCCACTTCCTGATAAACTGACACAAAATATAAATAAGAAAAGTTAAAAATTACTTCTGCCTCAGAGCGAACAGACGAATAAATGTGGTCATTGCTTTCAGAGGTGGATGCCTGCTGTTTGGGAATGCAGTCGTTGTAAGACAATTCTGGGAGGCAATTATACAGAAAAATTTTGATGACAGACTTTGGCCCAGGCATTGCTGAATGACTAAAACAACATTTGAGATGCTGTGCAATGAGATCAGTCCGCTAGTATACCACCCCTTTGTGCAAAAGTCACATGACTTTTTAATGCGCGTGGAGGAATTAATTTGGCAAATGCATTTCCATCTCCCATTATTCGCATTAACTCTTTTTGGCACAAATCTAAACAACCTCAAGTGAGCTTTTTTCAAATTACGTGTTTTTTTTTTCAAAATTGGCATTTCCATCGCTCGTTTCTGATGCAATACTTCAAATTGTGCATTAAAACAGAGTGATGGAAACATAGCTAATGTTTTTAGCCCTCCAAAATTGTTTCAGTTGAAACTGAAAATTAATTTTTGTAAAAATATTTTTGGTATCCAAATTTTGCTACATCACTAGTTCTGTGTGTGTGTTTTATTTATTTTTATTTGTTTTTTGGACTGTGAAACAACGTCTCAAGGCAGTGTTGCCACCTTGTGTACAAACTATTTAGTGCAAGCATCACTGTAGACTAAAAAAAGGAAGTATACATTGGGCTCAATGCACAGATTGTGAAAAGTCTTCATTGGACTATAAATTAGCAGTGTTTGTCAATCAAAATACCCTGTAAGTTCCTAATGCTTTCACCTCATTTTTAATTCAAATAGCTAGTATATTTGTATAATTTTTTAACAAACCGTGTGCCATTAGTGCTTTCTCCAAGGAGCCAAGGGGAAAAAAAGGATGAGAAAATAATCAACAGTACAAACATAAATCAAAACACATAGTATTACAAAATAAAAGTCTGAATAATGACACAACACTATCAGAGAATTACACTGTCTTTTGCCTCTGTTGAACCCACTAAGTTCTAAGAGGGTTCTAGGTTTTGCTTGTCTTTGATGAGGTATAAAAGTCATGTTAGACAAACTACACTTTGCTCTAACTGGCTAAACCCATTTCTAATATTTGCAAGTGCTCTGCAACTTGGTCAAACTGGTGAAAATGGATGAAACACTTACAAAGTATAACCACACTCACTCAGAAATGGATGTGTCCGAACCTAAATGAACTGGAAATGATGATTGAGGTGGTTTTTAGTAAGCACTCAGCTTGGTCAAATAAATCGCACATCCATGCTGAGACCATCCCGACACCTGCAGTGTTTACCAAGATCTTGATGACTAATGATCTGAAAAGGAAAAAGCAACAATTTAAAATAACATCTGAAAAAATCTGGATTTTTTTTTTTTTTTTTAATTAAGAAACAGTTTAAAAAATAAAGATTTTAAAATGTAAATTAATTTTTTTTTTTAAAACATATATACATAAAACATTATTGTATTATATGTTGCTTATTCACAGAAAAAACACTTACTGTGCCTCTTATTTCAGAAGACCATAGACCACTGGAATGTTCATACTGCAGAGCCAAAGACATGGATAGAAAGGGCCTATGTTCACACAAGTGCTGATTTTACATTCAGGATCTGAAAATCGATTCTGGCTGCTGCTTTGGGTATAATCAGTCATTGACCATTGGCAGAGCGAGCTCAGGTTAATGATGCCTTCCTCAAGCTGTCTTGTATAGCCTGCTTAAAACGAAGCAGTAGACAGAAACATCTGCTGCAACAAATCTGAAAACACACTGAAAAGTGAAGTTCATTTTATAAAAGCGGAAGTTCAACTCTTCAACAACTTCTAACATGTAAGATTTTACACATTTTCATTAGATTTTTTTTCTCTAGATTGAAAATATTAACCTTGACAGATGTAACTGCAGTGTTATACGTTCTCAAATCTCTAAGACAACTTAAAGAAATAGTTTACTTGAAAATGAATTCTGTCATCATTTACTGACACTTATGTCATTCTAAACCTGCAACTTTTTTGGTAACACTTTACAATAAGGTCATATTTGTTATTATATGTGTACATACATACAAATACATAGTCTTTGGAATGACATGAAATTGAGTAAATGAATTTGAACTGTACATTAAATGAGATTTAGAAAAGGTCTAGTTTAAATTCAGCAACATATTCACATACAGATTGAAATTTGCATGCAAAGCTGTCTACTCAAATGTTTATTTATTTTTGTAATTAATTATCCAAAAGGTTTGGAAGCTGCTATTATTATCTGCTGTTCACATTTGGGGGTACAGGAGTGTTTCATGAGTTTATTGTGGTAATCAAATTTGTTCAAAACAATTATGCCATCACCATCACCTACCCATTTTAATGCAAAATGGTAAACATATTAATTCAAAACAGCAAATCAAATCAAATTATAGCCCAGACATGAAATTACACTTTTTTCCCTAAAAATTGTTTTTATTTTGTAAATCAACCGGAAAGTATTTCAAGATGTTGTCTATCTTTCAAACATTAAAAAAAAAAAAAAAAACAAGATACACAGCAGCACAACCCACTGTCCATCCCTCACAGCCTTGTTTTCATTCATGTCAAACTGAATATGCCATCTACCCTAAGGTCCCTTGCAGATCATAAGATCCAGTTCCTGTTCTGACAGTGCCGTGATCCTGGACTGACCTCTACTCAGAAGCTCACTGCACACTTCAGCTGATCGGTTTTGTCAGCTCAATCAGAGATCTGCCCTGGAAAACTCTTCCAGAGTCCAGTTTAGCCTGGAGCTCCGTGTCTCTCAGCAGGTGTGGACTCTGACAGCAACATGAGACATGTCACACTGTTCTCAGCTGGTCTGGATAGATGGCTGTATTGACCTCACATCTTCACCAGAAGGCTGATTTGTGACAGGTCAAACCAGCACATCCTTCACAGTGAGTCGGCCCACGCTGAATCTGCACAATTTATCCACATTTTGTGCACTGATTGTCAGGGACAGTCTATAGAATTATGTAAAGCTGATTTAATAAGGTACAGATTAAGCACCTGCGGATAGTCGAAGACCATTTTACATTACATTTTAAATTTTAAAATTATTAATTTAAACATAAAAAAGAAAAAATTTTTAAAAAGAACATTCTGTTTAAATTTGCACGCCAATGTGAATTTTAAATTTAAGTTAAAGTTAAACTCAAATCTCTCTCTTTTGCTGCCTTTCCTCTCTATTCAGAAGCTAATTACATGCTTACACAGAGTGTGCTTTTGTTTTGCACATGACATTTTTTTAATTCACTCTCAGAAAAAAGGTACAAACCGGTCAATGGGATGGAACTCTAAGGCAGTGTTTCCCAACCCTTTTCCTGGAGGCACACCAACACTACACATTTTCCAACTTTTCCTAATCAAACACACCTGAATCAACTCATCATCTTGTTAGTAGAGACTCCAGGACCATAAATATGTTTATCAGATAAGGGAGACATCCAAAATGTGCACTGTTGGTGTGCCTTCAGGAACAGGGTTGGGAAACACTGCCCTAAGGTAAAAAACCTAAAAGGTACACCTTTGTACCTTTTTTACCCCTAAATGTACATATTGAAATACATATTAGTACCTAAAATATGCACATTAGTACCATTTGAGAGGGTACCGACCCGGTGACCTTTGTACCTTTTATCTGATAGTTTGATGAACTACCCGAAAAACATTTTCATATTTCCCTGTTTTTCTGTTATACTCATATTTGTTATTGTCCTGATATGCACTACTTTTTGAACTCTGAAAATAAAAAAATAAACAAATTTAATGATCCAGATATATATTCTAACAACAACAACAACAACAACAAACCATTTTGAACAGAGCAAGAAAAAAATGTTCTGCATAAGAGGAATGACCAATCACAAGCCTTTGAACCTAAAAACATCTTCTGCAGTATTGTCTCCACTTCATGATTGCAAATTAGTCACGTAAAACTCTGTTGAGATGATGGTTCCAGAAGGGAATTAAATCTACTGCTGACCATCCGCTTCACAGAGGTGTCTGCAGCCAGCAAGAGCCAATGACCATGAAATGGTCACATGGTAACAGCCTGACCCCAATTTAAGCTGTAAAAAGACTAAATTGCAGAGAGGGCTTGGAGGGTTTTAATTGGTCTATTACATGAGCAGAGGAATAGCGCAAGATAATGAACAGAGCTGCTGCACTTTCAAACCTTTTCATAACAGAGAAAAATGAGACTTCGGATTATTGCATGCAGGGAAGGCACTAAAATTCTAAAACTCAGGCCTCACTCCAGATGAAAAGGCTTCAGAAGTTTTCCTGTAGTGCATCCTGAAATACTGAAGCACCTAAACCCAGAGTGAAACAAAAAAGGGCAATCATTCAAAACTGAATAATCAATAGGCCCTGTATTATTTCATTATATCATTATATATCCTCAGATGCCCATGATGGAACATCCACAGTCCGTTCACTGACCGTCTGTGATGCATGTTGCATACAAAACTTGCATAAAAAAGTACACTTTCACATACTTTTTAAAAAGAGCACTTATTACAGGGGGAAAAAAAAATACTGAGGGCAAACTGAATGTGATGTTTTCAGACACTAAATTGCATGTTATTTGCAATAAAATGAAAATGTATTGTAGTTAAAATGAACAGTATAGTTATCACAATAAGTGTACTTTTTTGCAGCATGACAAAATATTAGATATTATATAATATTATATTATCTGCAAGAAATGTGAAGAACTGTCACAGGAGGACCAGGCTCCTCACCCAGCCAATTACCTCGCTCCACATCTCCAGCATACACCACGTGCACCTGCACCGTCAGCCCCAATACCTGCCTCAATAAACACCCTCACCCCTCCTCACTTCAGTGTCCGATCTCGCACTAGCTACATGGACCTGCACACTGTGCTGACAACCGCAAGTATCAGAACCTTAAACTACTTACCTTCTACTTACCTTCTCCATATCTCCCTCCGTATCCTCTCCTCCTCTTCAGATCCGTTCCGGCAGTTGAGGCTTTCCATCATCCTGGCCTCGCCATTTCCCAGTACTCCTGGAACAAGAGGGAAAGATTGTCACCAATAATGGATCACATCATTAAACTATTCACGAAGTGCGACTCACCTGGTTTGATTCCATCACGAGAGTTTGTTGACTGTGCACCTTAAAATAAACACCTCCTAACGTTTTACTTACCTGTGTGTTCGATTGATTCCATTACAGAAGACGAGGACCAAGACAGGATTTAGGATGAGTGCAAACGATCCATTTCAAGAACTGGTCGACTACACTGAACGATCTGGTCTACCCGCTTTCTTCACTCTCCCCGGACTGGGCCGCTGCACCACCATCTGTCACACAGTCAACGAACTCTTCTTCTCCGATCATGTTTGCCAGTCCCATGGCCCGACCAGCGCCTATAGTGGTGACCTGGAGGGAGGCAATGTGTTTCATATTGCAATGTACCCTTACCATTGATTTGCACCCTCAGTTGTTCCCCACCGACCTCTCCAGGATCGCTTTCATTATTAACTCCCTTACGGGGCCAGCCTGGAAGTGGGGAGAATCGATTCTGAACCAGGCAGGACCTGCTTGCCAATCCTACCCGCAGTTCATCGCCCATTTTAAGGAGGTGTTTGGCAGTTCTCCTGGCGATTCATCGGTGGGTGAGCAGTTATTCAAAATTCGACAGGGTACCATGGATATGCATCAGTACGCCCTGAAATTTCGTACCCTCGCAGCCGCGAGCGGGTGGAACGAGCCCTCTCTCATCACCGCCTTTCGCCAGGGTTTGAATCCCCGACTCAAGTCTCAGCTGGCGGCTTATGATGACACTTTTGGATTGGAGAAGTTTATCCAACTAGCCATCCGATGTGCTAACCGCCTAAAGGCTGTACCTCCGGAAACTGTTTCAACCGTTGTCACTCCTCCCCCCCACCAGCCAGAGGCTCGACCTGAACCCATGCAGACCGACTCCTACCACTTATCACCAGCCGAACGTACTCGACGTATCAATCGAAGTCTGTGTCTATATTGTGGATCATCGGAGCACACTCTGCCATCCTGCACCTCGGCCTTACTAGACTTCTGGTGAGTGGCATTGCCCATTAGGGAAAATGGATCCCTTACTACTTGTGCTAATTTGAATCTGTGTACAACAACCTTATACCTGTCATAGTCCCTGACTCCTCGGCTCCACAAACTTCATTCGGAAGCTCAGCCACATCTCAACCTCGAGCTGAATGAATAGACCTCTTACCAAATCAAAGCCATAACCGGTACGCCACTCACCCGTCGTCTAATTCGATTCTATGTAGGTCCTGTCACGCTCCGCATGGGTTTACTACATCATGAATCCATTAACCTCTTTCTGCTAGAAAATTCCACAGTAGACATCATACTAGGTCGACCCTGGCTGGTGAAACACAACCCCACTCTATCCTGGACCTCCGGAGATGTCCTGAAGTGGGGTACTGGATGTTTTCCTGATTGCTTCCCACAGCTTCCTCAACCAATCCTCTCTCACCTTCACAGTCTTCCAGTAACGGCCACGAGTATCGAGAGTCCCGTGGAGAAGCAATCAGTGGACATACCCCGGGACTATGAGTCATTCAGCGACGTCTTCTGTCCTAAGCGCGCCACTCGCTTACCACCTCACCGGCCATGGGACTGTGCCATTGACCTTGTTCCGGGTGAACCAGTACCACGGGGTAAAATTTATCCCCTCTCTCTCCCGGAACAGAAGGCCATGGAGGAGTATATAACTGAGGCTCTAGACCAAGGATATATCGTACCATCAACCTCCCCTGCTGCATCCAGCTTTTTCTTCGTTGCCAAGAAAGACGGCATTTTGCCCCTGCTGTATAGACTATCATGAATCCAACCAAATCACCATTAAATATCGCTATCCCCTTCCTCTTGTCCCAGCCGCCCTAGAACAACTCCGTGAGGCTACTATCTTCACCAAATTGGACCTCCGCAGCGCATATAACCTCGTCCGGATAAGAGAGGGGGACGAGTGGAAGACAGCCTTTATCACCCCTACTGGCCACTATGAATACAGGGTTATGCCCTATGGTCTCGTCAACGCCCCCTCTGTCTTTCAAAGCTTCATGCACGAGGTGCTCCGGGATTTCCTGCAAAGATTCGTCTTAGTTTATATAGATGACATACTCATATATTCCCGGGGCCTGGCCGAACATCGCCACCACGTTGCGGAGGTCCTCCAACGTCTCAGAGACTATCAACTGTTTCTCAAAGCAGAAAAATGTCTGTTCCATCAATCCACAATCCATTTCCTTGGCTATATCATCAGTCCCGAGGGTATCCGCATGGACAAGAGGAAGGTGGAAGCCATCACCGCTTGGCCCCGGCCCCCACACCTGAAGGAACTTCAAAGTCTTTGATTTGCCAACTTTCACTACGTTTATAGCCAACTATAGTACCATCACTCATTATCCACTGACTTTGCCGCAAGGTAAGAAGACCTCTCCATGGAATGTCCCAGCCACTAATGTCCAAATCTCTTGAAGAAACCTTCTCTACAGCAACTACCCTCGCACTTCCTGACCCCACTTGCTATTTATTGTAGAGGTAGATGCCTCACCACAGGAGTAGGTGCCGTACTATCCCAGCAGCAGGGGAAGCCTCCTCACGCTCCATCCATGTGCCTTCTTTCCTCCAAAAAACTCCAGCCCGCGGAGCAGAATTATGACATCGGAAATCGTGGAGCTACTCGCCATCAAGCTGGCCCTGGAGGGGAGTGGGAGACACTGGTTGGAGGGCTTCAACCTTTACTACGCACCACCACAAAACCTTCAATATCCTCCGGGAAGCGAATCACTTAATTCAACGTCATGGTTGCTGGGCCTTATTCTCACCAGATTTGACTTTCAGACTCTAATTAATTGGTACTAGAAACCTCAAAGTCAAGCCTTATCAAGACTCCATTCTCCTGATGTATCCACTGAGGAGCCCAAATTCCTTCCCCCTGAAATCTTTGTTAATCCCATCTCTTGGTCGTCGCCTCCTGTTGTCTCCGACACTCCTCCAGGTTATGCGCCGGGCTGGCCTCCAGATCACCAGTATTTACCACGGTCACAGCGCACTCCCCTCATTCATTCGTCCACTTTCTTGGTACTGGTCACCTAGGGCTGAACTAAACTTTCCGCTGCTAAAGGACCGTCATTCAACATGGCCAGGGATGAGAGGTTCGTCAAAGCTGCCTGACATGCGCTGAGCCAGAGTACCCACACCCTGCTGGCAAGTTAAATCCTCATCATCTTGGACCGCCCTGGTCACACTTAGGAGTAGATTTCATCACCCACTGCCTGCATCTGACACACTGTATCCTGGTTAATATAACGCTTCACAAAATTCACCGTCTCATCTTTACCTGTTTATCTAATGCCATGTGCAAACTGCAGAATTACTTTCTAATCTGCATTCAGATACTACGGCCTACCCTGAGGACACAGTCTGAATCGTGAATCGTTTGTGTCTATCTCCCTGGGGGATCTGGAAAGCCTTCTTTCTCCCTCCTAAGTGTGACCATCAGTCTTACCTCTGGTCACCATCCTAATCCAACGGGCAAAAACTCAAGCGGTGGATCCAGGAGATAGTTTCTACGGACCTTCTGCCATAGTCGCCAGAACTCCTGGAACCAGTTCCCAGGCTGGGCCGAGTACGCCCCAGAATTCCCTCCGGCAAGCCTCCACTGGACTCACTCTTCCAGTGCGTACTGCTTCCAGCCCCTGTTCGGGTCAGAGAACCTCTGGATGTTCCTGCTATTGATCACTGGTTCCAGGAGAGCGAGAGGGTCTGGGACTCTGCGCACTCAAACCACTTGCAACGAGCTGTGCGCCGGCAAAAGACGCCGCGCTGATGCCCGCCGTTCTCCAACTCCATCATATCAACCAGGTCAAAAGGTTTGGTTGTCTACACGGACATCAGATTGCTTTACCTGTCGCAAGTTGAGTCCCAGATTCGTTGGTCCTTTACCATACTGGAACAGGTCAACCGGGTCACCTTCAAACTCCAACTTCCACCAATACAAGATTCACCCCACTTTCCATGTCTCCTTATTAAAACCTCATTCTCCTTCTGTCTCCCCAGAGCCTGGTCCTGAAGAGGAGGCCCTCTCCCACTCATCGTGGACGACGAGACGATCTACAAGGCCCGAGACATCTTGACTCCCGGGCGCTGGTGGTAAGCTGGAGTACGGTGGATTGGGAGGGGTATGGCCCGGAGGAGAGGTCTTGATCCAGCAGGGATGGTCCAGATCCCAACTGTTGGCAGACTTCCCACAATACTCACCCTGATCGTCCTGCACCTCGAGGCCGAGGTAGACCACCACGGACAAGCCAAGTCACCGGAGCGGCTCCGTGGGGAGGGGGTACTGTCACAGGAGGACCAGGCTCCTCACCCAGCCACCACTCGCCCACATCTCCAGCATATTAATCATCGTACCCACACCTCGTCAGCCCCACAATCACCTGCCTCAATAAACACCTCACCTCTCACTTCAGTGTCCGTCTCGATTCAGCTACATGGACTCACACACTGTGCTGACAACCGTAAGTATCAGAACCTTAAACTACTTACCTCTACTTACCTTTCTCCGCATATCTCCCTCCGCATCCCCTCCTCTTTCAGATCCAGTTCCGGGCAGTTGAGGCTTCCATCATCCTGGCTCGCCATTTCCCAGTGCCCCAGAAATGCAGGGAAAGATTGTCACTGTCACGTAATCACATCACAGAACGACCACTGGGTGCGACTCACCTGGTTTGATTCCATCACGAGAGTTTGTTGACTGTGCACCTTAAAATAAACACCTAACGTTTTACTTACCTGTGTGTTCGACTGATTCCATTACAAGAACACTACAAGTGCACATTCAATACAAACAAGCGTACTTTTTTTGCAACTTGGGCACAGTCAGATTGATTGACAATGCAACTTCCTGCGTCGATACATTTGTCAGTCCACCGCGAAAGGAAAATTGAGTGCCTGTGAGGAAGAAATAAACACTGATTTGCCAAGTTTCCCAGGTTAGTGGTTTCTTTAAAAATCTTTAAAAGAGGTTCATAGTTTAGTTGGAGAGAACTGTTGTTTCCTAATATTCGACAGGTAGCCTAATAATCACAGCTTTGTTGTTATTCGGTAAAAAAAAAAAAAAAAAAAAAAAAAAGCACAATAGGAGTGTGATATTGCTGTTAGCATTGTGATAAACAAGAAGTTATTGAGTAACTTACATTTTAGCCACCATATTGTCAGGTAATTTTCAGTTTTTGCTCTGCCACCGAATAAGTCACAAAACGAAGCCACAACAGTATCAACAGGTAATTGTTTCTTTCCTGAATGAATCAGAGTTTTGAACGAATCAGTTGAGGGAATGATTCAGTCATTTGCCGCCACCTACTGGCTTGTTTTTGAACTTAATGCCACTTCAAGTCATGTTGAGGAAATAATTTCACCAGTGGAGCCAAACGTGCATATGTCACCAGACCACTGAAAAAAGAAAAGAAAAAAAAATTATCAAGAAAGAAATCGTATAAAGGACAAGATACATTTTTCAAAATTGATCAGAAACTACAACAGGTGCAGTGAATTCCTTCATGAATATCCACCCTGAGCCCTGATATTCAAATCGCATAATTTCTTTGGTCTTTGTTGAACCTTGAGCGTGTTCACATGGTTGTTCGTGTGATAATCCCCCTGGGTGCTATTTCTCAACTTGCTTGCTTGCCTGATCTTGGCCTTGAGAGGGTGGGGTTTTAAATGAGGTGTCTAAGTTGTTTTACCCAGACTGCAAATGTCACAGGAAAATGGAAATGACAGATCTGCTCTTGCCTCGAGGGCTTAAGCTGCGGCTGACAGATGAGACTGACTGCTCGCTGATTCATTGGTTAATGGTGTTTTCTTTAGGTCCAGCCAAGAAGCACGAATGACGAACATGGCCTGTAATGCTGGAAAGCAGTGACTTCATTTGGTATTCTGTGTTAACATTATGTTCCTTGATGAAGCGTGGCTTCCTGAAAAAGAGTTATTAACCTGTCTGAACACCATTCATTCTGTGACAATCCCCAAACAACATGTGCTACATTGATCCAGACCATTAATGGCTCAGAACTCATGATATTATTTTGATGAATGAAGACATCCATTTCAGTGAACAAACAACAGCAAGGTGCCTGTGCATTCTCAACCCTGAAGACACAACAAACACAACTGCTTGGTTCTGCAAGAAAAAAAAAAAATCTAATGCACCTGTTAGAATTAGAATTGACTAATTCCCAGAATTTTAATACAAGGCATAGTGTTTATTCTCTTAAAGGTATAGTTCACCAAAATATGAATATTTTGTCATTATTTACTCACCTTATGTTGTTCTAAACCTATATAATGTACTTTGTTCTGTGGAAAAAAGGTGAATTTCTGAAGGATTGTAGTCATTGTTTTTCATGCATGAGGAGGATGTTTTCAAGCTCATATTGTAATGTAAGTATCATAAAGTGGTCCATACGACCCAGACTCTATATTCCAACTCTTCTGAAACCATATGTAAGATTTAAGAAACAAACTGAAATCCATTGAATATCTTGACATTTGCTCTTGCTCTGCAAGGCATGTTCATCTAAGAATCAATGTCTGATTACTAAAATAATCATTCTTTGAGTTGGATCTTTGCAATGATCCAATTAATAAATCAAAATTGATTCATTCACAAATCTGACTGATCTGTGGTCATTCAAGCACTGCTGAATCTCTACAGCACATTTACAAAAAGCTTTAACAATTAGTATATAAAAGCTTATTAATAAGAGCTTCAGCACATTGGTAACCAAACAGTTAAGGGTAGCCACTGACTTCCATAGTATGAAAAAAAAAAAAACTATGGAGCTATGAAAGTCACTGGCTACCATCAACAGTTTGGTTGCCAGCATTCTTTAAAATATCTTCTTCTGTGTTCAGCAGAATAAAGAAACTTATACAGGTTTGGAACATGTGGAGGTTGAGTAAAGGGTGACAGAATTTTCATTTTTTGGTGAACTACCCCTTTAAGTCTAATGCATGCAAATTAAACAAATCTTTATGCTCATTTTTATGATTTAACAGAGACAAAGGACAAATTATATTGATTCATTTTGATTATTGCAGTCATAGTACAGTACATCACAGTATATCTGAGTATGTAAAGGTGTTGTTGATAAAAATAGATGTAATTCCCAACTTGATTGGTTCTTTTGATTATTTTGGTCTGGACCAAAAAAGAAAATGATGCATTTAGTGCTGGTTAATTTTTGGTTAGTCCTATTTTTGTTCATAAAGATGTGTTTGGTCCATGTTTTGTTCAAATCAGTTGAACCACACCAGAGTTTGTTTGGAAGCAAACCCATGAAAAAAGTGGGTTTTATTTTACTTATTTGGTGCACGCCAAGGTTCGAATGGCAGCATTCACTTAATTTTGCCAAACCTGCTAAATGTGCACACACTAAGTGTCCAACCAAACCAGTGCAACACTTATAATGAAGTAAAGTGTGTTTAATTGATCCGATAGGTGCACATTCATTGATCTTTATGCAGCTGAACATTAGTTTTTCTGAAATTTCTATTTTGGAGGTATTTTCACATTAAATGGCCTTAGTTCAGTACCATAGCTCCCATAAAGAAGATCTTCTTAAAAGCCAGTTGTCTGTGTGCTGGTTTAGGAAACAGGCTTTGCTTTAAAATGATCTTAATCGTGTGATTTGCAGTGTTATTGGAAAACCCAGCCAAAATCCATTGGGAAGAGCTTCTATTGGTAGAGGTTACTGGGAGAATAGTTGTCTCTACGACTATAGATTGCTGCATTGAACTGTTTTATTTTCACTGCCCAGAGAGGTGCATGAGCTCATCAAAGTATCGCCGCAATCCTTAATGAGGGAAGCACAAGACGCCCAACCGCATATGCCTCTGCGCCCAACGGGCTGTGGTTGCATGGAAAAAGGCCTTTCATTCCAATTGATTTCCCCTTTTCTTCTGATTTAATTAAATAAGATCCCAGTCTGGGAGGTTCTGTGTCTCCTTCTCTCGTTTTCTTTCCCTGGTGCTTTGAAGTGCAAATCGCATCTTAGTGATGTATAAGAGAATCTCACCGATCAGACTCAGGAGACCTTTAAAGCACAAAGGGCACTCACAAGGTTGGCGAAGTCAGGTGATGCCGTATTTTATTTAACTCGATGGTCTGAAGGACCAATATAAGGCCAGAGGAAATTGACAGTAGATACTTTGACATGTTTTAGATATGTGAAATAATGTAGATTTTAAACAATAAAACAGTAAAAATAATAATGTGAAATATTATTACAATTTAAAATAACTGTTTTCTATTTTAATATAATTTAAAAATGTTATTTATTTCTGTGATGCAAAGCTGAATTTTCTGGATCATCACATTAGTTTTCAGTGTCAGAAATCTAATTTGATTATTTGGTGCTAAATTATTTTCAGCTATTATTGGTGTTTAATTAATGTTTTATTATTGCTATAAATGTTGAAAACTTTGTGTTGCTTGTTTTTGTTTTTTTATTTTTTTGTGGAAACATAATGTGATTTTTTTTTTCAGGATTCTTTGAATAGAAAGTTGAAAAGAACAGAATTAATTGGAAATAAAAATCTTTCATAACATTATAAATATCTTTACTGTCACTGTTGATCAATTTAATGCATCTCTGATGAATAAAAATATACTTTTTTATAATACTACTTACCCAAAATTTTTAAATGGTACTACAGTGCCCTCCACTAATATTGGCACCCTTGGTAAATCTGAGCAAAGGTGGCTGTGAAAATAAATCTGCATTGTTTATCCTTTTGATCTTTCATTCAAAAAATTCACAAAATTCTAACCTATCATTGAAGTAAAACAACTGAAAGTGGGGAGAAAATCTCATGATAAAATAAATGTTTTTCTCCAATGCATGTTGGCCACAATTATTGGCACCCCTGGAAATTCTTATGAGTAAAATATCTCTGAAGTATATTCCCATTCATATTTACATTTTTTTAGCATACCAAGGAGACTAGGAGCATGAAATTGTCCAGCTATGACTTCCTGTTCCAAAGGATTAAAAATAGAAAGAAAACAAAGGCCAAATTCCCTTAATCATCCATCACAAGAAGTAAAACCAAACAATAAAGTTCTATGATGTAGAACAAGATTATTGAGCTTCACAAAATAGAAAGTTGCTGTAGACAAAAGCTAAAGCATTGAAAATCCATATTTCCACCATCGGGCAGCTAATTAAGAGTTCCAATCAACTAAAAGATGTTCCTAAATCTGCCTGGAGAAGAGAGACGTGTCTATATCGTCTAATGCCGCGATGAGAGAGTTGAGTGGCCCAAAGACTCTCCAAAGATCACAGCTGGAGAATTGCAGAGATTAGTTGAGTCTTGGAGTCAGAAAGCCTAAAAAAAGTATATATCAAACAGCCCCTACATCACCGCATATTGTTCAGGAGGGTTTCAAGAAACATTCTCCTCACTCATCCAAAAAGAAAATCCAGCATATTCAGTTGTCAGACACGACTGGAACTTCAGATGACACTGGCTTCTATGGTCAGAAGAAACTAAAAAAAGAGCTTTTTGGCAGCAAACCCACCAGATGGGTTTAGTGCAAACAAGGATAAAAAGTAACGTAATGGATCTTTAATGTTGTTGGCCTGTTTTTCTGCCGGAGGTCCTGAACATCTTGTTCAGATGCATAGCATCATGGATTCTCTCAAATACCAACAGATAACAAATCTAAAGCTGACTACCTCTGTTAGAAATCTTATAATGGGCTGTGGTTGGATCTTCCGTCAGGACAATAATCCAAAACAAACATCAAAATCAACACAAAAATGGGTCACTGAGCACAAAATGAAGCTTTTGCCATGGCTGTCCCAGTCCTCTGACCTGAACCCTATAGAAAATGACTGAGGTGAACTAAAGAGGAGAAGCACCAACATGGAGCTGTGAATCTGAAGGATCTGGAGAGACTCTGCATGAAGGAATGGTCTCTGATCTCTTATCAGGTGTTTTCCAAACTCTTCAGGCATTACAGGAGAAAACTCAGGGCTGCTATCTTGGGAAAAGGAGTGCCAATAATTGTGGCCAATATGAACTAGAGAAAGCATTTATTTCACAATGAGATTTTCTTCCCACTTTCAATTGTTTAACTTCAATGATAGGTTAGAATTTTGTGAATTTTTTGAATGAAAGATCAAAAGGACAACAATGCAGATTTATTTTCACAGCCACCTTTGCTCATATTTACCAAGGGTGCCAATATTAGTGGAGGGCACTGTATATCATCGTTTGCACTGTGATATTAAGCAGACAAGAAAAGTTTATTGAGCCGCAAATCATCATATTACAATATTTTCTAAAGGATCATGTGATACTGAAGACTCAGCTTTGTCATCAGAGGAAAAAAAAACAACTGCAATATGAAATGTACTCAGATTAGCAAGAAGGGCTTGTTCACCTAGTAAACAAGTAAAATTCATTATGCTGAGAGATGCCATAAAATATGCCAGACAAAACATGTTTCTTCACTGACAGCCATTCAAAAACAGCCAAATATTTTGAAAGAAAATTATAATAATACTAGTAATAAGGAAATAAAATATTAAACAGAGCATCCACACTGTATACTTCCCGAGCTATTTGTGCCATCTGAGCAACTGCTATTGAGATGAAAGAAAATGCTATCCGATATCTTTCTGCAGGTATATTAGATCTCCTTGATCCCAGCAACCTCCTCAAGGATTTGAAAGATTTCTGGCTTAACCAGACTCTAAAGCAAATTACATCTCAGCCTTCTGGATATAGTTTAATCCAGTGTTTTTAACATAAAAAGACATTATATTTTACAGCTTTGTTCCCTAGTAGGCCATCTTTAAAAGAGTGCATTAGCTGAAATCACATTAGTATTGCTAATGGACGGTGACAAAGCAGATCATACTCTACAAGCATTTCAAGCCATACTTGAGGATGACTTCACTTCCCATCGCCAGCACATTTGGGCAGACTGAAACATTTTAATAATTCATGGTCACTTAACCTTTCGTAAAGACAAATGCACTCATGCTTTGACTGGCAGATCACACTGTTTGACTGACAGCAGAAACATGAAGATGTCAATGTCACAAATCAGTCACACATCAAGCAGGGGAATTTATTTTATTCATTTTCTTAGGATGACATGCCAGTGCTCTTAAAATGTCATAACAATTTCCAATAAAGCACACACCTGCTGCTTTCCATCATTCATTTATTTATTCTAGCTATAAAGTTAGTTAGCCACAGCAAGCACAGGGGGATTTACAGATACCCTGTAAGAACAAAAATATCAGTTCAGTTTTTTAAATTAAATTTAGGGGGGGGGGGGGGGAGAGAAAGAAAGAAAGGATTCTGTTAAATTGATTGCTCTGACATAACATGATTTTTTTTTATCCAGCTTTTCATTTGTGACTTCTGTCTGAGCAATGTGTTAATTTACGTACAATCATTTTTACACTCAAATTATTGTAATTATCTTAGAGTTGACCTTTGTGCTTAACAGTCGCATTTACACCATATTAGCAGGTATTTAGGTAACATTAACAGTACTAAGTGCATAATTAGGTTCAAGTGAAAATGTCACAGAAAATGACGAGTTCATTGCTGCTTTGAGGTCAAGTTCATCCAGTCAGAAATTACTATGAAAAATGAGACTGAATTCCTGTAAGTTCACTATTTTTTTAAATCGCTCACTAAATATATCCAGTGACATGAAGTTGCAATTAAAATTAATTTAATCCCTTTTAAAAAACTCATTTCACCAAGGCAATTAAGTCATTTTGTACTGTAAGAAAAAAAAATTCTGTAGAGCAATAGATAATGGCCTGCCAGAAAATTACCAGTATGTTTTCTATTAAGTTTACAGACATTTCCTCCAACTAAAACACAATGTAATGTAATTTAAAATGCATGTAAAACACCTGTGAAAAACAATACAGAAAATTCCTTTATATTAACATGGTACATTAGCATTAGCAGTTGTTCCCAGCTGGTTTTGCTCAGAAGACCCAGAAGGGGCGACTGCAACACAATACCACAATCATTTGTTGTGAAAATGTCTAGAAAATCAATTCAAATCAATTTTGAATTAGTGTGTTAGAGTGGCCCTGTTCACCCGTCTCATACTAACTGCCTCTTTGACATCTCTTCTTGACACCATGTGCCATAAAGACGTCTTCTCCATTTAGGACTCAATTTCCTCTCCCCCAGGAGGATCATGACTTTTTTCTGAGCTATATTGTTTGGTGACCTCGGTTTGCACTGCTTATGTCAGATGTGCTCTCATCCTTTCATCACCGGTGCAGGTTTTGTCTTGGATTTCAAATTACACTGAACAATGTGAGGCAGTAGGTTTGCTTCTACATCTATGAAACAATGATTTCTGTTTGTAGCATTTAGTAAGGATAAAAAAAAATAAAAAAAAATTGTATTTCAGTTACATATTCAATACATACTTTTGGGATTTTTTTGGACTTTTTATATTTACATTTTATATTTACATTACATTGTTTGACTTGTGGATGATAAAATCTCTTTGCAAGAATGCCAGTCATACACTGTAATTCAGATATCCGAGATATCAAAGATAGATTCATTTTTTTGAGTTGGGCCAGTATAGGCAACCCAGAAATCATCTACCAATGTGCCAGTACCACTCAGAACACCTTAGCAACCCTGTAATAACGTCCTAGAAACCACCCACAACACCCTTGTATGTGTACACACATCATTGTATCTTCAGATACAATGTAAAAATTTAGTATTACGTGCCCAGAAATATTCCTGTTGCATATGGGAACTTTATATTCTATAGCTGGTGATGGAAATACTTTTGGTCAAGGTAAAAACAATATTCAAGCCTTTGGAAGGTCATTCTTCAGGTGTTAATAATTCAGGGTGCCGCAGGAGTAGCAGGACTGCATTATTAAAGTATAGAGAGTCAGAACTATATACCTGCCACTTGGTTTTCTTTTTGTAACCTACTACTGCTACTCCTGGGCTTTGCTGCTCAGATCCTATTAAATTATCTTAGAGCATCATGGTGTACTGTTCCATCCCACGACTTAAGGAAGTCATTATTAAGTCATTAAGTCATTATTTGATAGCCTTTGCCTTTAATTTGATTCCCTTTAGCCTGCTAAAGCTAAAAAGAGATCTGCTTGTCAAGGGATCAGGGTTCTATCGGGCTGTGTTGTCTTTTTATTGGGTCAAAGGAGGATTCAGTTACAAAGACATTAGTCAGCATGAACAGAGGGATCATTTACAGGTCAAACTTATAGCGTGAGATACAGTGTCTGGAACTAAGAGACTCTGGACTTGTCAACAAATTCTAAAATTGATTAAAGCACTAGTGGACACAAGCGTTCTGTCATTATTTACTCACCCTCATGTTGTTCCAAAGTCATAGGATTTCCTTTCTGTCAGCTGGTGGTTACTGTATGCTTTCATTATATGGAATACAACTGTGTAAACATTCTTTTGGGGTCATATAGTGCAATAGATGGTTTCCAAAAGTAAAAATCCCATCCATTTTCTCAATAGTGAAATATATTATTAATGCTAACTTATAAACCTTTAAAGACCTACTGTGAGCAAACTAATGGTACTGTATATGCGTTTGTTGAAGCCATCAGTTGACTATTTCATCTTTTTTTATAAATAACATTTAACTGCAGAAATCCTGGTGAAACACTACATTACTCTGCAATGAAATTTTCACCAATCTAGTCTGCTTCCACATAGCACTGCAAATGACATTATCTCCTTACACTGTCAAACTGCACAAATATATGTAGATTTAATTTCGCAATAAACATACAATATATTCTTTCTGTAATCAACATGTTTAAATAAATAGTTTTCTGTTACTTTTTGTTGTTTGCAATGCTTCTTTCCCTCATTGTAGACTTTGTGCAGAATTTAAAATACTTTTTTGTACTTCAAATCAAAGTTTGTTGCGTTGTGATTCACCTTGTAGTTGGTAGGTTTGGTTCATGCTTATAAAGGCCTGTTCATGTAAAGAACAGTACTTATAATGATAACTCATAATCATTCTAATTCCATTTGAATATGGGACAACAGTGATAACGTCATAGAGGAACAATTGTAATCACATCCAAATAATTTTTTTTCCAACTGATTAATGATTAAATCATTGATGGCCAATCAGAATCCAGCTGACTTTAAAGCACACAAGCATTTAAAGTGGAATGCATGTTTATAATAAACAGATTGTTATTGTGCATTGGTGTGGACACTAATATAGTAATCGTTATTGCTATTGTTCTTGGTGTGATTGGGCCTTAACTCTTTAACAAAGACTTTTTGTAAAAAATTCCTATGAATGGAGAAAATACTTTTGGAAAACGTAGATGGATACTATTCACAGAGAATGCTCTTTTGCATTTAAAAACAAAGGTAGTGGAATCATAAAAAAAAAAAAAAAAATCAAGGTTTAGGGATTTGTTTTTAAAATCTGTGTTTTTGGAACATGTTGTGCACAAGATGCTGGAAATGACACAAGATGCAAGCGCAACGCTCGAGCAAGTCTTCTAGCACATGTTTACATAGTAAATGATGACTGAATTTTCACATGTGACATTCCCCATGTCACGGTGGAATCTATTGTGCTCTTGAGACCAGTTCTCACAAGCTGCACTTACACTGCAGGTCTTGATGCTCAAATCTGATTTGTTGACAATATCATAATTTTTGAAATCTTCTTTTAAAGGCGACATATCATGAAAATCCCTAAAAATTTAAGTGCTATAATCGGGTCCCCAGTGCATCTACCAACCCAGAAAATGTGAAAAAAAAACAACCCAGTAAAATTTTTTTTTTGGTAAGCCTTTCTCTGATGCTTGTGAAAAAAAACGATCTGCTCAGATTTTGCTCCCCTGTGATGTAGAAAGGGGCCCCTTTAATCTGCAAGTTTCCACCCATGGTGCTGCCATTGCTCCCTATTAGGAACTTGAGCTGCGTCGAAACGCTTTGAGAATGCCTTCAGCGTGATCACGCTCTGAAACACGTGTGCAATCAGTCCAACGGACAAACGAGACGTCACGGCGGGGTGACGTAACAACCAGGAATAAGAGTATAAGGGGGTATAAGAGTTATGAATGAATGAAACGCCTTTGTCCGTGTTCACTCCGTTTCGAATCGCGCTCACGGGAAGCGCTTGAGAAACACTCTTCCGCTGCTCGGTACACTTTCGACTCGTTTTTTTTTTTTTTTGTCTCGAGCAAGAGACTGTATAACATTGACGTTACATGAATGGCCTGATTTTTACGTAGAAAGGGCTTCAGCGTACCGCATTAAAAGAAATGAATATTCATGTTTTCATAACCGCTGGCCAAATTAAAAAACGAAACTAAAATTAAATCATGTTTGAGAGCAAGGGAGCCCCCTGGTGTTTTGGGGGGCCCTACGCAGCTTGCGTACTTTGCGTATAGAGAGGATCAGCTCTGTTTATCGGGTAGGGATACACACAGCCTGTGCCTCATTTGTCTGGGAGCGAAGCACACGGAAGCAGCTCTCGAGGGAGCTGACTGCCCGCATTGCGAGCAGCTGTTGCTGCGCACGCTTTGCTCCCGGAGGGCTCTCTTTGAGGAAGGAGCCCTCGTTAGCGTTCTTCGCAGCTCTTGTCCCGCTACTGTCAAGGCAGAGTGGCGGCTGAGGTCGTGGGGATTGCAAATGGATCTGGTGGAGGGAATGGAGACGGGCCAGTCCCTTTCTTCTTTCTCACCCACCAGATCCAGTGCTCTCTCTGGGTTGGAAGCCTGCTCTGTGGTTTCTTCCCCCCAGGGAGAGTGCTTAACGCTCCGCATCTCGTTCTCTGAGGAGGTGGATGTGGAGACTGTCGACGAGGCTGTGGAAGCTCCCCCCGAGTTCGTACAGTATGAGGAGCTTGTGGAGGTGGTGGCTCGTGCTGTGGCCAAACTAAAACTGGACTGGCCCGCCGAGAAACAGCAAAAAAGCAAGCTTAATGAACGCTTTTTGCGCTCAAAACCATCGCCTCCACATCGGGGCTTGCCGTTTTTCCCCCGATCTCCACACAGAGGTGACGAGATCGTGGGGAAAGCCATAATCGGCCCGTGTTTTCAGTCCTGCCACCCTCAATTACAGCAATGTGGTGGGGACGAGTGAGCACGGTTACAGGGCAATGCCACAGGTTGAACAGACGCTCGGGAGTTACCTGTCTCCTGGCTTAGCATCATCCCTGAAAGCCCCGGCACTGCCTTCCAAGCCGCTGCGTACCATCTCGGCTTTGGTGGGCAAGGCATACTCAGCGGCGGGTCAGGCTGGTTCTTGCGTGCACACTATGGTGGTGTTGCAGGCATACCAAGCGGACCTGTTTAAGGAGTTGACTGAGGGCGAGGAGGTTAAAGTTGACGACATCTCAGAACTGTGCGCTCTCCGCGCTACCAAGGAGACTGCCTGCGCCATTGGGCGGTCTATGGCAGCCACTGTGACTGCGGAGAGGCATTTGTGGATGACTCTGTCCCATATGAGGGAGAAGGACAGGGTCTTCCTAATTAACGCCCCACTTGTGCCTTCTGGCCTTTTCGGCGACTCGGTTAACGTGGTCGTCGAGAGGTTTCAGGAGGCACGTAAGCAGGTGGCGGCGTTTCAGCGGTTCCTCCCTGACTGCTCCTCATATCGGGAGACTCAAAAGCAGAGCGTTGCCTCTCGTGCTCCCCCGCAGAGGGACCGGGGGTCTCTAAGTCTCTAAGTCGGGGTCTTCTGAGGGCCATCCTTCTGGCGAAGAAGGCCTCGGCGAAGAAGTCCTGATGGTGGTGCTTCAGGACTTCTGAGGGCAGGCCCCTCTGGGGAACAGCGGGAAGCACGTCATCACACCATGCCCGTCTCTCCTCAGTGCCCTCAGGATTATCAGAGCAGCTATTTGAGTCGTTCCCTGCCGGTCAGCCGCTTCAGGGCACCGAACTAGCCGCTCCAATTACACCAGAGGTCAGTCTCGAGAGACTGATTCCCTTAGTAGACCATCTGGCAGCGTGGAAACTTCTGCCAAATGTGTCTCAGTGGGTCCAGCACACTGTAGAAAGAGCCTACCAAATCCAGTCCGGCTCTCTTCTGCCTCGTTTCAACGGGGTCATTCCCACTTTGGTGGGTCCCGAGCATGCTCTGGTAATGGAACAAGAAGTAAATACTATCTTGAGAAAGGAGGCCATCGAGGTAGTCCCTCCTCTCGACAGAGAGTCTGGGTTCTACAGCCGGTACTTCATCGTTCCGAAGAAGGATGGGGGGTTTTGTCCGATTTTTAGATCTGTGTCAGCTGAACCACACCATCATGCACCTCAGGTTCAAGATGCTAACACTCAAACAGATCGTGACTCAGATCAGGTCCGAGGACTGGTTTGTCACAATAGATCTGAAGGACTAGAAATTAGAAGGATTAGAAAGAATGATCAATTCTATATTTTTTTCCACCAAAAAACAGAAGTTTCAAGCATTCTCTGCTGTCTGAAAGTGAGTTTTGAGTTTAAAATAATTTAACCTGTTAACCTGCACCCCCCATTTTGGGCCTCACAGCTGAAATTGACCTACCTAAATTAAAATGGTAACATTTCCTGACAATAATGTG
>JAFVLL020026622.1:0-28777 GCA_021397915.2 Tor tambroides
TAATTGTTGCAATTTTGTATTACTTTCCCCAAACATAAAGTCTGTCAGAGTTACATGAAGATTTTTAAATCTCCCCATTGCAGCTTCATTTTACATTCTGTTAAACTGTATTATCCTTCCCTCTTTGAGATGCATGACCATACACACCATCAGAAAAGATTAGCTGGTCAGATTCTCTGCAGAATCTAAACTATGCTTACCTCTACCATTTCACCACAAAATGGTTCTGTTTTTATTTCTACTTTTGTAATTTACTGCTACACACACCCTTTGACCACATAAGAAAATGGATCTAAAAATCACTCCCGCTCCCCTAATATAGGCATTGCTGCATGCACGATCCTTTAAATGACTCACCATGCCACTAACTCTCATCACTACTACATTCCACCTAAACCATCACATGGCTCACTACACTAATGAGCCACTATTTTTAGAGTGCTACAGAACACATACTGTAAAATCAAGCAGAATCTTTATGAAACTGTATACTGTGTGAACCTTACCTGAAGCCCTGAATAAATCAGCGATTCATGTTTTCACATTGTCTTTTTATTCCAGATAGGCAAACATTGGTATATCCATTGGGACTGACTATGAACATGCTCCTTCTGAACTTTTATTTGCAGCTCTTGGATAAATCATCCTGTAAGTCCTAGAAACAAGATAAAGGTTAGATTTATAATGTTGTATAGACGGTATAATGGAAGTGTATTCACTTACTCGCTCACTAGATTATATGAATCAACATGATTGCAAATACCAATAAAAAAATGGCCATGGTAGCATGGCTAAACCATATATTTATTAATTTTGTCAAATAGACACACAAACAAAAAGGCTATGACTAGGTTAAATAAGAATAAGAATTACTACATGTTTTCCAGGAGTGTGTTTAAGCAACTAAATTAACTAAATAAATCTAAAATCAAAGGAATAATGTTATTAATGTAAACAGTAATATTATATGCACAGACATAATCCTCAGGGAGAGCCACCAAAATACTGAGGTGTCTGTCTCTCTCCCAGTTTTGGAAGCCAATTTCTGCTCACTTCACTTCACTGAAACACAGAGCGCTCACGGTCTTTCATTTAGTCTTATCTCTCAGACTCTTTCCAGTCACCACTATGCACATCAGTTCCTTACTGACTGTGAATGATCTAGCACTGTTTTATATATTTAGTGCACATCTCTCCATTCACTGAGAGCCAGGGGCGTAGCCATCATTTCAGAAGTGAGGGGGACAGAAATGTAATATATATATATATATATATATATATATAAAAACCATTATAATATAACATTTCTGTAATATATATAACCTACCAGTCAAAGGTTTTTGATCAAAGACGTAATGAGACTTAAAAAAGTCTCTTCTGTTTACCATGCCTGCATTTAATTGATCCAAAGTACAGCAAAAGCAGCAATGTTGTGAAACAGTTTTACTAATTAAAATAACTGTTTTCTATTTGACTATATTTTAAAATGTAATTTATTTCTGTGATCAAAGCTAAATTTTCAGCAAAACATTAAAAATCTTACTGTTCAAAAACTTTTGACTAGTAGTAGAGTATAGGCAACTTTATTTATTCTCTTTATTCTAGCTTTTAATTGGCTAAGAAATCAGATACACTGACAATAACCAATAATGATTCTCTTATTTCTAACTTTTAATTGGCTAAGAAATCAGATACACTGCTGGACAATAACCAATAATAATGATTTGTTTATACTACAAACACTTTTTATCACATAATAAGGCAGAATGGTGTCTATACTGTTATAAATACTATGGCAATTAGCACTGCATTGTTCATATAGGCTACTTTATTTATTACCTGGAGATGACTTGAAAAACACAAATAAAGTATTGTCGCAATCGTATGTTTAATGTCTTCATGTTTCCAAACGTTTCTGTTTTTCTGTGAAAACAACTGTTTTCATGCTGGTCTCTTTTGTCCATATTAGGAATTTCCTGGTACAACTTTCTGCGCGAGAGCTCCCTCCGGCTTCGAGTATGAATGAAACATACACTGCACAGAGTGTTTAGCGCTCTGTGATGTCCATCTCGCCTTATTCTGGGTTCGAATAAAACATCAGGTCATGCACAGACTATCCTGTCTCTTTGAATTTAAATCTATATTTATTCACACTGGCTCTTGAAAACCACACATTATACAAACACATTATTTTTTTTCTTCCCTGGAATACAACAGCACAACAGTCACCATTCATTTTCATTGCATGCATAAAGATAGTGAATGGGACTGGAGACTGAAGCTACCAGTCACTATAATTCTACTAAGCATCTACTTTTGTGCTCCCAGAGAAAAGAAACTCATACTGATTTGGGAATTCATAAGGGTGGGTAAATGATGACAGACTTTACATTTTTGGGTGAATCATCCCTTTAGGAAATCGAAGAAACTTGAGGGAATGTATGCCCTGTTCACATTCACTAGTGAATGGTGCCCTCTATTGCTGAAAGTACTGTTAACGTACGCTTAGCTATGTCAGTATAAATTAGATTCCATAATGGAGATAACATCATTATAAAGAACCTATATGAGCATTAACACAGTTGTAAATTTAATTACAATCGGTTCCTGATTAAATATAGCAACTATCTCAGCTTCAAAACAAAAGGTCACAGTGCAAAATAATAATAATAATAATTATTATTTTGCACTGTGACCTTTTGTTTTAATAAAAATTATTAATAAAAATGCTTTGTGCTTAACTGTTTACCTTTTGGTGGTGATGTTTTCAATGTCCTGTAGACCGGAGCTGAAAATCATACTGGCGCAGCCAAAAGTAGCGCCCAGAGCACAATTCAACACTGTGTCCATCCCCACGCGCGCCGTGACGCTTAAAAGCACAGCATCACTCCGCCAGACTCAATTCTCAGTTCTCTCTCCCTCTCTCGTGCCTGCACATTGTTCACTGACAGTCCGGCGAAGTGTGTGGAAGTGACACCGGCAGCTTCGCTTCGCACGGGAAACTTGTTGAAATTGCATATTAGGACACGCAATAGACTATGCTGGAGTTCGCGTTAAGAAGAAATGAAATTCATTTAAAAATATTAATTCAGTTGTTTCACGTTTAAAAAGCTCTCCAAAGACTCCTTATGTCTCTCCGTGGAGCAACGGGCGAACAAGGAGGTGTTCGTTTTTACCTGGGAACAGGTAGTACTGTAGGGAAACTGGGTGTAAAAAAGGTAAGAAAGACTGTATTATTGTAATAATGTATGTTTGGATACAAACATAGTAGTTTGTGTTTTCATTTGTTCATTTATTTCAAAATGTTAATGGCACAATGTTCAATGTTGTTGTGCAAGTGAAAGAGTTTCATAATATCAGAGTACATATGCATATATACAGTAGGCTTCATAATATCAGAGTACATATGCATATTATTAATAGACTAGCTGTAGCCGCGCAACTTGGTATTTAAACATACTGTGGAATTTACATTTTTACATTGATCTTCTGGTAGATGTAATATGAGTTAGGCTATGCTTTTCTAATAAAAGTGCTTTTTTTAGCCTTTGAAAGGTATATTTAACTGTATTTGATTTTATTATTATTATTAACATCTGTGAGATTTGTGATGATTTTGTTAAATAAAAAATAAAAAATACTTCATTCATATGTCTTATAAAAACAGTGAGCAGCAAGCAGCATTGACCCATGAGGACTTGATCCAGACTGTATCACGCACCTAGATGATTCAGTTAACTGTGTATCACAAATGAACTCGGAGCATCTTGGTAGCAGCCAATAAAATAATTCAAATTACATTAAATCAGACTCAAAGTCATCCCAAGTGCATTTAGTTTGTCTTCTTTCTTGAGGCAAACATGATTGCAGAGTGTAGACAACTGCAAACTACTTTATGAAAAGTAGGCTAATGGTAGGGTGTTGTCTGTCATTAATCATTTGCTTTAATCATTTGCTTACAATATGCACAGTTAATTACACATGTGGAAGTCAGAGAGATAAGCAGATAAACAGATTTGTTCAGTAGCAGCTGCATGTCAGAGAGGTTGAAAGCAAAACAAGGGGAAAGACAATTAAAGGAAAGACAAAGGCTTGATACTGAATGAGGAGAACAGTGGGAGTAAAGCCTATCTCTCAACCATATTCTATTATCCTCAGATCTAAAATGAACGAAACACTGGACCTGAACATTACCCTTGAGGATGATGGAAACTGGACTTTTGTCAATGGCTCCAATGAATTCTTCTTACCTCAGAACAACATTACATATGTTGGATATTACCTGCATCAGCCATCTGTAGCAGCAGTCTTTATAGTGTCCTACCTGCTCATATTCCTGGTCTGCATGGTTGGAAATGGAGTGGTGTGTTTCATTGTGTTACGGAGCAAAAACATGCGCACTGTCACCAACCTTTTCATCCTCAACCTCGCCATCAGTGACCTTCTTGTTGGGATTTTCTGCATGCCCACAACTCTTCTTGACAACATTATTACAGGTCAGTGCAATGCCAGTAACCATATGCAATCTTTGCATCTTCTTTAAAGTCACTTGTTCTAGCCAAGGTTTGTTTTTTAGTGTCTTGCATGCTTGAATTTTCAACTGACATTTATGGATTTCCTTAGGGCTGTCGTGACCAGAGAAGGCATCTATTCGAGTAGCCTGAAGGTTTTAAATTAACACTCAGTTCAAACTGTATTTGGCAGTAGAGGATGCTGTTCACCTTTAGAATGACAGAGTTTTAAGATACGACTAGTATGAAAAGCTGAGCATGACAAGTCGGTTCAGAATTTTCATACAAATGAACATTTATGAGTGCTGCTAGACTTTAAAAAATGTTTTTGGTGCCACCAAAAATGTAATATTGAATCGCCAATTTTCTGAAATACATTCATACACTCATTACATTTCACTCACATTTAATGATAGCCACAAGACTGATGCAAATCATGCATGGTGATATACAGTAAACAAGACATAATACAGATAAACTGGGGTCTTAACATAGTCTGTTTATTCCAAACTGCTTGAATTCCATTGGTGTGTATTTCTGTGCAGATGAGCCTAAAGTAAGAACTGGCACTGATATTGCTTTTCTGAGTGGGACCCTAAAACAAAATGACATGGCATTTTGATTATGATTATGAGATTGTTGCTAGTTATGCAAGATATCTGTTTGTTCCTGCAAATGACTAATTTCTCTGGTGAGTATGAATGTAACTATAACAAGTTAATTAGAAGCTAATGGATAATACCAAATTATAGCTAACAACACTTCTACTGTCACTATATTTATTTGAATATTAATTTTATGTGTAGTATGCATGTGTATGAATTTAGTGGTCATTTATTTTTAACACAAAATGAAAGGACCCCAAAGGTCATATACAGTACTGGATGATATGTGTAACAACATAGCTGCTGTCTATTCGCTCACTTTCAAAAGTGTTGTCTTCAAGAACTATAAACATTTATATGTCGCACACATATTTATAGAAAATGCCATTTTGGTTCCAGCAATTTGATGATAAACTGATAATGATAAACTGTTTGTACTGCATGGATCATGGCTGGAAACAGACACACAATGCACAGCACAATATCAGCAGTTAAAATTTCCTTAATTATAAATTATTCTTAAATATTTTAAGATAATTCAATTTTTTTTGTGTGTAACCCAGCAGAACCATAAATGGCCATATTAATAATTAATATACTGTAGGGTTTTAGTACAAATCAAATTCATACAAATTTGCCACAAATTTGCAAAAATATAAAATAGTTATGTTTTCTCATGAGACTGGGTTTACAAAATCATGCAAATTCTTATTTAATACTATTTTAATGTTACTATAGGATTCTAAGAAAGCAGTCTTTCTTTGGTACTCTTTGCTTACTGGTGCAGGAAGTATGTGTTTCCATAGAGACAAATTCATTACCAAAATTAGCGTTCACTATACTTAAATTGCCTATAACACGACAAATTAGTGTGACAACAACGGATGCACTCAGTTGGGAGTAGTGTGCATTGGTGGCTGCAGTCAGTGACAGATTCCAGAATATAAGCTTGCCTAATTGAAATACCAAAATGTTCCGTGACTGCATGTAGCAATTTACCTCAGTTTATATCAGGGCTGTCTTTACTTCCAGCACCATGCTATTAATAATTATAACCCATCTTGTCATTTATGCAGGTGGGAAATCTCTCAAAATTAGGCTGTTTTCTCCCCCCGTTGAGATGTCTTATTTTTATATTGAAAAACTCGAGGTGCATCTGGACATTGATTTAAAATTTTGAGAGGAAAATGAGAAATGTTCACTAGGATGGTTAACAGTATGTAAGAAACAAATAATTTTTTTATCACACCTAAAAATCAATTTGAGTTGCATGGCCAGTCTTTTTACACAATTCACTGCTTTTTTGAGAGGTGGTATAAATATGATTGTTTTCTGTGTGCTGTTCAGAAATAATGATTGGGGTTCTCTGTATATCTCTGTGTGAGATGGTTATTTACCATGTGTGTGTCTAGTTGGTTGCTTTTAGGGTGTTGAAATAATGTTTTAAACTTTGCTTACAGGAAATCTGAAATAATACCAGTGCATTTAGACACCTGTTTACTTTGTAACAGATTCCTCATTATTGATTTTTTTTTTACCCCCTATTTGTTCTCACTTACTGTCCAAAGTTTAACCTGATAGCAATTCAGTGTAAGAGACATTTCATGCACTTCACACGTTCCCATGGAATTAGTTAGACACTGAATGCAATTTTATTCGTGACTATTTGTGTGAGTAAGCCCTAGTGGGTTGAGATGAAAGCTGTTCTTTCTGTCCAAATTACTGAATTCTTATTAGATGTTTATTTATTCACACTAAAATGTAGTTACACATTACACTTGGTAATTAACACCATTGTTATTTTAAAGACTTTAAATGAAACGACTTTAAATGAAAGTAATGAAACGACTTGGTTAAACCAAACAAAAACTTTTGTTTTTGCAGTTAATGGATGAAAACAGAATTTTGTCCTTATTTTGTATGTCTGTGCAAAAGTACTCATTAAATAGGGTCAGTAAGCAATATTCAAATAAGGTCAGTAAAAATATTTAATATTAGTCATCCAGGCAGCCCAGGGGAAGCGCAAGTGAGTTTTTTGTTCCTCAGCTTCTTAAGGGGTCCTTGGGGCTCTTAAGTTTTCAACCCTTGGCGTAAATTCTATTGGGAGAGGAGGTTGTAGGGCATGAAAAGACAAAGTCCTCACTGATTCAAGGTAAAAAAAAATGCATTTCATTAAAACTAAAACAAAAATTAAATAAATAAAACTATCTTTCACACACTTAAAGAAACTTGTCCTTCGTATGTTGTGATGTAAAATAAATAAAAAAAATTGCTACATTTAAGTATAAATCTTAAATAATTGTTTTTGCATTCTTTCTATAATTTTTGCGTTAAAAAAAGCACAGTGCACTTATTTTGATGTAGTGAATAACATACTAAGGCACTTGATAAATACATTTTTTGATTATAATTTAACTGTATTATTTTATTTTGTAAAACAGAATGGTAATATTTTAAATGTACAAATGTCTTCATAAATGTGTAATTAATATATTTAAATATATCACATACTAGATTAAATGGGAATTACGTTCAATTATACTGTAGGTTACAATAAATACTTGTTAGTACCATAGGTGTAGCTTGTTTGGGGGCCAGGGGGGCCCTAGCGACTAAAAGATTTACTTTTTTTTTGTATTAATAAGATTCATTTTTATTTTATTTTCCGTTCTGTTAAAATACAGTATCTGTTCTACCATGAGTCCAGGTCAAGAAAGGCAGCACAAAACAAAAATTGCAAACAAGTACAAAACGCCACAAATAAACAAACACAAAACGCGGATCTAAAAAAAACATAAAAATCCTAATCAGATATTAAAGCATTTACACTGTTCCATAAAAACAAATTTATTATTATTACAAAGTAATTTTAAAGAGATTATAGATTCCATACTGTACTGTAATATACCTTAAAGCTCATTCTTTACATATGGAGCATAATTTAAAAAAGCAGATCTACCCATCTCTATAGAAAAATTGGAATCTTGAGTAAAAATATGTCTGTTGAACTAGTATAATAGACACCAAGAACACATCCTATATGAATGGCCCCTAAGAGTCAATAAAACAACATGCAAATGAATTCGATCTCCTTCAGATACTCCCCACCCCCACAGTGAAGTATTGTTAAGCCTTTCCCTAAGCCAATTCACCTCCTCCAATCATACACGAAATACAATAAATCCCACCAGATGGTAAGTGCAATAGCAACTGACCCACATGCTGTATACCAAGGCAAATCTGAAGGCATCTTGCTGTTTTGGCCTACAGCAGTGCGTTGATTACACTTCAGCTAATTTTTGATTGGGGTTTAAAGGCAAAATTGGCCAAATAAACTGAACTGATATTCAGGTTCATTAACCATAGTTTCCATGTAAATGTTAATTATAGTCTTTGTCAGCAGATTTATAATATCTGTATTTTTCAAATGTGGTCCTTTATAAGTTGTCAGCATGCAAAATACCATCCACTGGACATGAAATTTATTACATCAGCTGCTTGGGTCACTCAGTGTCAAATGACACTCAACATGATGAACTACATCATTGTATATGCTATGAAAGTTCAACACTGAAAACGTAACGGGACACCCTTTTACAGTCATTTTTAACAAACAATAATGTAATCCAATTAATGTGCATTTTCCTGTATAATTTATCCAGGATCATCTCTCAGTATGTAAATCCCTATCTTCTCCCCAGGTTGGCCGTTTGGAAGCATGGTCTGCAAAATGAGCGGAATGGTCCAGGGCATATCAGTCTCAGCCTCCGTTTTCACCTTGGTTGCCATAGCGGTTGACAGGTAATGTCATGGTAATATCATCATGTCATGGTAATATCATCATGTCTCTCAGTTCAGGCATTAATGATGCACTGTCAAAAGATCACATGACTTGAATGACAGTTGCTATTTCAAAAAATAGTTAAATAGCATTTGGGCTTGAAATTTTGAAGCAATGGTTCTCAGCCTTTGTGACTAGAAGACCTCTCGTTATCCAACACAATATATTTAAATCCCCTGCATTTAAAAGCTATTTCTGATATTTCTCTTTACATCTTTATTTTCTATGTTTATTGACGTTTTGATTTAGATTAGTATTCTTTGGGTGTATTAAAGGAAAAGTTCACTCAGAAATGAAGATTTGCTGAAGATTTATGCACCTTCAGGCCATACAGGATGTAGACGAGTTTGTTTCTTCATCAGAACAGATTTTTTAGAAATGTATCATTAAATCACGTGCCCACCAATGGACCCTCTGCAGAGAATCTTCTGATGGCACCCAATCACTGCAAAGGATTCACTGCAGAGAACTCATCTGTACGTCTTGGATGGCCTGAGGGTACATTTTTAGCGAATTTTAATTTTGGGGTGAACATTGTATTCATTTAAACCAGTGGTCTCAAACTCAATTCCTGGAGGGCCACAGCTCTGCAGAGTTTAGCTCCAACCAGTTCTAAATCACACCTGCTTGGAAGTTTCTAGTAATCCTGAAGACCTTGATTAGCTTGATCAGGTGTGTTTGATTAGGGTTGGAGCTAAACTCTGCAGAGCTGTGGCCCTCCAGCAATTGAGTTTGAGACCAATGATTTAAACACTTTTAAAGGGATACTCCACCCCAAAATGAAAATTTTGTCATTACTTACCCCCATGTCGTTCCAAACCCGTAAAAGCTTTGTTCGTCTTCAGAACACAATTTAGGATATTTTGGATGAAAACCGGGAGGTTTGTGACTGTCCCATTGACTGCATAGTAAATTGCACTGTCAAGGTCCATAAAAGTACAAAAAGCATTGTCAGAATAGTCCATCTGCCATCAGTGGTTCAATCTGAATTTAATGAAGTGATGAGAACACTTTTTCTGCGCAAAGAAAACAAAACCACGACTTCATTCAACAATTTGTCTCCTCTGCGTTACCGTAGCACCATTTTGGAGAATATCCGCTGGACGCAAGCACCGTATGCTCTTGTGTGTCAGCCGCATACCAGATGCGCTGTTTTCATTCAAATCAAAGCGTAAACAAATGTAGAAGATGTATCCTTGTGGCACGGCTGACACACAAGAGCTGGGCCTTGACAGTGCAATTTACTATGCAGTCAATGGGACAGTCACAATTTCACAAACCTCCCGGTTTTCATCCAAATTATCTTAAATTGTGTTCCGAAGACGAACAAAGCTTTTACGGGTTTGGAACAACATGGGGGTAAGTTATTAATGACAAAATTTTCATTTTGGGGTGGAGTGTCCCTTTAAGTCATCCCTTTGGAGGTTTGTTAAAGCCTGTTGTTCAAGAAACCACTTATTTAAAGAAAGAATTTTGTTTAAAACTAGATAACATTTGGCCTCTTTTATGAAACATTAAATACTATAAAATTTTGCCATTCGTGAAATAATTTTACTTAAATTTCTGTATTCAGTTCACAGAGACAGTTGTGATTAAACAGAAATTCAGCTTATATTCCATTAACAAGGCCGATTGATTTTAAAATGAATTTAGATTAGGAGGTAAGATGATTGATATTACCTTTGTTGATCATGAAAGAGTCACCGAACCTGCAGACTGGCACATAATAGTCTAGAGATCCTAAGAGGGGCTTGATAGTTGATGAATCTGATAAGGACAAGCACCATGCTGTGGTGTGTCTTAGTCCACTGTTAGGTCCAGGTTGCTGCTGTCGGAATGGTTCTGTTCCTTTGGATTGGACAGCTGGACTTCCATACCCACCTGATGTCATTGTTACATCATCATGGCATGGGGCCTTTGGGGAAAGCAGTGAGATTGTGTGTGTGTGTGTGTGTGTGTGTGTGTGTGTGATATTGCTGTAGTGCATCTGTTCCTGCTTAATACTACCAGACTGTGAATTAGGGAGTTATATTAACCCTGATCTCCAATTACATTTTTTACACATGGCATCACATTTAATTACTTGTTAACTAGTCAGCTGAGGTCATGTTTTTTACTCTCAGATTTCCTCTAAGCTCTCTGTATGTTCCCTTTCTGTATGATGTATATGTAATTGGTAATATGTATGTAATATGTAATATGATCATTATGACTATCAATGTAGTGTGGATATCTATCTTAAGCCCCGTTCACACCAAGCACGATAACGGTAAAGATAACTATAAAGATAACAATGTTAGCGTCCACACCAGCGAACGATATCGTCTCTTTATTCTAAGCACACGCGCGTGTGCTGCTTTAAATTCCCGAGCACATTATAGCAGGATGGATTCTGATTGCCTGTCAGTGTTTTTATCGTTCATCAGCTGGAACAAAATCATTCTGGAAGTGATTCCAACGATATCGTTTCTCTGTGCCTTTATCGTTATAGTTGTGGTGTGGACGCTGCTATTCTTTAATACTGAGAACGATTTTTAGATCTATATCTTTATCGTTATCTTTATCGTTATCGTGCTTGGTATGAACGGGGCTTTAAGTCGTTATAACAAAAACTTGACAGGACACAACAGGGCTATATTGGCTATAAATGGGTTGTATGTTAACCCTTCTTACTATTTCAGATACATTTATTACTAACTGGTGCATAACATCAACCATTAAGGCAAACATTTTAGTCTGGTCTCATTTAAATGTATTTATTTTTTATTCTGATCGTTGCTATGAAATGTAAAAGTAAGTCTGTATTAACTGACCCTCACTTGAATGAATGAATGAATGTTTTACATGAAGATTTCATGGTCAGTTTGCCTCACTTGTAAAATGTTTCATGAGTGCACTAACCAGAGTCTATTATGTGTATAAATGAGTGCAGTGCACTATATAAGGAATGAAATTGCCCCCCTAACAATGCTAACAATAGGCAGTGTTTTCAGCCACGGCTTGTAATAATACATTCTGTATGGCATTGAAAATAAATGTGAACGTAACAGGTTTCTGAAAAAAAGATGTATTATATGCTGCACTATAAGGTGTTTATTGAAAATATTAGCACATATTGCTAGAGGAGTTGAAAAGCCTGCAAGGCATGCATTTACAGATTTAATATTGTGTGCTTACATTTTGCAGTGTTGTTTGATTTCTATCCTACCTAGTATTTATTTATATATATATATATATATATATATATATATGCAGCGGGTGAAATAAGTATTGAACACGTCACTATTTTTCTCAGTAAATATATTTCTAAAGGTGCTGTTGACATGAACTTTTCACCAGATGTCGGTAACAACCCAAGTAATCCATACAAACAAAGAAAACAAAACAAATTAGTTCAGTAATTAAGTTATGTGTGATAAAATGGAATGACCCAGGGAAAAAGTATTGAACATGCTTACTGAAATGTATTTAATACTTCATACAAAATGGTTATGAAAGCTTCAAGATGCTTGCTGTATGGAGAAACTAGTTGCATGTATTGCTCAGGTGTGATTTTGGCCCATTCTTCCACACAAACACAGTCTTCAAATCTTGAAGGTTCTGTGGGCCTCTTCTATGAACTCTGATCTTTAGCACTTTCCATTGATTTTTTTATTGAATTCAAGTCAGGTGATTGGCTGGGCCATTCTAGCAGCTTTATTTTCTTTCTCTGAAAACAATTGAGAGTTTCCTTGGCTGTGTGTTTGGGATCATTGTCTTGCTGAAATGTCCACCCTTGTTTCATCTTCATCATCCTGGTAGGTGTTGGGACTGAACCAGCTAATATTAATTTCCACTGACATGGGGCAGGATTCCTTTCTAATTACTGATTGGTTTCCCATACCTTTTTGCACCTCCTTTTCTTCATGCTCAATACTTTTCCCTATGTCATTCCATTTTGTTACACATAACTTAATTTCTGAAGTTATTTGTTTTGTTTTGTTTGTATGTATGGATTACTTGGGTTGTTACCAACATCTGGTGAACATTTTATGTCAACAGCACCTTTAGAAATATATTTACTGATAAAAATAGTGATGTGTTCAATACTTATTGTACCCGCACTATATATAGTTTGGGAAAATGGAAGGGTACATGGAGGCCATCAGGCTTCTCATTTCAAATAGCTTTTATATTTGTTGTCTATTGTACAGATAATAACAGTTTACTATGACAATAGCTAGCTGCGTAAAGCTGTGCACCAAGAAGATTGCTGTAAATTGTCAGTATTTGTAAAATTCTGTCACATTCATGTGTTTTAAAGCTTTTGTACATAAAGCTTCCACACCAATTACTCTGCTACATCTTCTCATATAGCTTCTCATTTGTAAAGCTTATAAAACTATAAATGGTTTATGGCAGCCAATCATACTAACAGTGTATATAAAAACAAACATTATGGCCTCTAGAAACCTTTTTCAGATCAAAATAATTCAGTTGAGAGAGTTGAGAGAACAGGGAATGAGAGCAAAACATCTTTTGAAAGGGGTGTTTCAATGGTGTGACTGCATGATATAATGAACCAATGTAAGGAACTAATACACTCTTTAAAAAAAAAAAAAAACCCACTTCAAATTAATACACTCTTTTTAAAAACATTTCAAAATCACTACAAAGGCACCTCTTGTTATTTGTTTCATATCTGACACAGCTATTTCTCCAAAGAGCTGTTAAATGTTTAACATGTTGTCTTTTGCAGATTCAGATGTATTGTGTATCCCTTCAAGCAAAAACTGACAATATCAACAGCCACCCTTATCATCGTGATAATCTGGGTCCTGGCAGTGTCCATCATGTGCCCCTCTGGCGTCATGCTTCAGGTGACTAAAGAACAAAGCATCCGAGTGTTTCTGGGAGATGGAAACCGAACTAGCCCTTTCTACTGGTGCAGGGAAAATTGGCCTAACCAAGAGATGAGGAAGATCTACACCACCGTCCTGTTTGCCAACATTTACCTGGCTCCTCTGTCCCTCATAGTGATCATGTACGCAAGGATCGGGATCACTCTGTTTAAAACAGCCATGCCGGCAGGCACCAAACCGGGACACGATAACCGCCACTCTGTGTCGAAGAAAAAACAAAGAGTGATCAAGATGCTCCTCATTGTGGCCTTGCTCTTCATCTTGTCCTGGTTGCCTCTGTGGACGCTGATGATGCTAACAGACTATGTTAAACTTACTGAACATCAGTACATGCTTATTAACATCTACATCTACCCTTTTGCCCACTGGTTAGCCTTTTTCAACAGCAGCGTCAATCCGATAATCTACGGGTTCTTCAATGAGAACTTCCGCCGTGGATTTCAGGCCGTGTTTAAGTTCGGCCTGTGTCCTGTCGGCGGTCAGCATCGGACCTATTCTCACAGAGTGCAGGGCAATTCTGTGCAACCGGTGAACCCGCAACCCTCCACAGAGCCCATCTCTCTTAACAGCCTGGAGAACAACAGCTCGAGGAGGATGAACCACGTCAACGAGCAAGACTTAGTGATGGAAGATCTAGAGAAAGTGTCTGAATGCAGCGTGGAAGGAGCTTCTCTTTGAGAGGCTTAATAGAGAGGAATAGTACGATAGCAGGCTTATTACATCTCAAATGACATGATTATTTACTTGCATTTTTAAAATGACATTGTGAACATTATACAGCTGTGTATATAATGGATTTACTTATTTTAAATAGTTGTTTGCTGCTAACGTGAATGTACTTACTGATGTTGTCAGATACGATTGGGCACATCAACTGCAGTTTATCAACTGTAGTCTTGTAAAATTTACAACCGTTTTCAATTAAAAAACTGTAACATTATTGTAAAATTATGTATATACGCAGAACGATGTATAGTGATGTAAACATCTGGGGTTTCACAGTACATCATTTTATTTATTGATTTATTTTTATATGCACGTGAAAGTATCAGAACTGCCATAATCCAGAACCATTTATTGTTTCTGGATTACAATGTGGGATTTTAGGCACAGCATTTACTTGTACATCTTAATACTAACATTAAACCTTCATACCTCTTCTGTGACAGATCCCTTGAAACACTGGAATGGAATTTCAGTGGGAGGGTTTTATGGACCGTATTTGTTAACTCGTGCCAAAACAGATTAATCTCTATCATGGCTCATTTTACCCTGAGTGTTTGCGTTTGGCACAAATAGCAGAACATAACAGTCATAGTAAGTCACACTTGCCTTTCTGCCCTGACTGACAGTTGTATGGGCAACAGTAATAGTTGAAGCACAAGTCTGGATGTAGCACTGTGATTCACTTGCCTAAAGCTGATGTGTTCTTCAAGCATGCTTTTGCCTCAAGTTTGTTTATGCCAGACCTATTCATTACCTTTTTTACCCTCTCTTTTTGCATGTCCATAAATTATGAGTTTCCTGCCATGTGGTTTTTAACTACCCCTTCCCTAGGCCTGCATTATCTTGTGACAGTTTCGCAAAACATGAACTGTTGTTGTCATGAAACTGTTAAAGTCAGACTGCAGTGACTTTAAAGATGAACCTCAGCTCTGTTTAGATCCTTCAGGGGGACAGCACAAAGTTTTGGAATGATTGTGTCTGGATGTTCTATTTTGTACTTGTTACTCGCTGTGATTCAGCTGAACTTACGTTGATGTATTCATGTGTCTGACATCGGAAAGTTCTGTTTCAATACGTCTTTATTTATTTATTTATTTTTAATTTGTATTAAAAATAAATCTTTTCACACTGGGAAGGAAGTTTTGAAAGTTTTAGTAAGGCTCACTGTTTTGCATCTATGCCATATTTACAGACACACTCTAGTTTGCTTTAGTAAAGTTTCAGAATATAGGTTATGTCAGTGTTTATTTTAGTTTATGTTTTGTAGTTTTACCCTGAATGAATGAATGTCCTACATTAACTGTGAATGTCAGCAAAAGTCTTTTCTCTCCCTCAAATAGAGCAAACCATTTCCATTTATCAAACTATTTTGATTTAAATTGTGTGATAGGAGTTTGCTGGATTACCTATTTGAACCATTGGAGATGTTCAAAAATACCGACATGCAGAGGATTTGTCCTCAAGTAATTCTATCGTCTTTTGTCGACTGTAGATTAAATCTATCAGCAGTCAGAGCTGTGTTTTTGTGATTATCACAGCAGATGGGAGATGAGTATGTTAATTCTGCCCTCTTCTTGACAGCAGACACTACATAAACCAAATGCAATCTCAACATGATTAAGGCAGCAGCACCACTGTAGAGTGAGATCGAAAATTAGCGAGAGAATGTGTGTTAGAAACAGAAGATGTTAAGGAAAAAAAATGTCTGTGATTGCAAGGTGACTTTGACTTTATGGACTCTCCAGATGTGTTATTGCTGGAAGTGCCCGGGACACATTTCTTGAAAAAAACATTTCGTTTTAAATCTCTCTGTTTATGAAAAACAGAGTACTTAATGTGAAATAGTTCATTTCTGTATTTCTAATGATGTATTAGCAAAAGCAATGCTGTAAACTTTGTGAATCTTGTTATATTAGTGTTGGCTACATGCAAATAGTGAGTACAATTGTTTCAAAAGTGATTGTTATTTTTTTTTTTTTTTTTTTTACATCTTGCAACAAAGAGTAAAGCAATCTGTGTTCAGGGTTAACTTTTTTCTCTTTAAACTGACTGGATATGGATGAAAAATAGTCTGTTCTTCAGAGTGCTGTTTATATTGTGAAGATACCATCATGCTTTGGTGTAGAATAATAAAACAGTGTAACTCAATTGCTTTTTTTGATTTCTTTTTTTTTTTTTAATTTTACATAATTGCACCAGACACAGCTTTAATGGTCCCTCATCGGTGCATCATGTAAAAATACTGTAATGTCTTTTATGCTTTTGGGTTTGAGTCAGTGGCACGCCACCTCAGACATTACTGATTCTGTCACCATTTCCTTTTCCTGAGTGGAAAAAATGATGCAATTTATTCTTCATAGGTGCAAGATACCTGTCACAAGCCTCCAGTCTTTGTCTGTCGTGCAGTATACAGAGTTAAAATGAAAAGCGAAGTTTGTCTGATCAAACTGCCATGGATCTATTCACACTGAACTTTCTGCTGTCTTTTCTTCTGTAACCAATGAGGAAGCAGAGATCTGATTTTGGTAGTGTAATCAGGCATTGCCTGGCCCTGGGCCTGGCTCCAGCAGTGCCTCTGACGTTGCTGGAAATAGGACAATTCTGGCAATGATTCAACCTGCTGTGCTTTCAGTCCTCTATGAATGCGTAGTACTGGTGAAAATCTAGTGACGTGCATGAATATGACGTTCTGAGTAGCGAGACGAAAACTGTCACAAAGAGTAAAATTCACATAATATGAAGAGGGGGTTGGTATATTCAGGTCAATGCTGGGGAACTTGAGAAATGACTCATCATACTTACTATTTTAATGTGATGTGTTAGTGATGTGGTCACAACTCTGAGTGCCACTGAGGCAAGACATTTGTCATGATCTGGTCACTGACCTTAACGGCATGTGTAGACATTTTCATCATGTGCTAGATGATAATAAAAAATGTTGGGCAAAATGATGATGCTGTTGAAACAGACATCAGTCATACAGACATGTTATTGTGGCAAAGTTTTAAAACTGAGGAAAGTGAATAAATCAAAATGAGTGTACTTATATTGTTATGTTTGTTTCCGGTGATCATTGTCATTTGTCAGAGTCTAAGGCTTGTGAGTTTCAGAATGATGTAATAAAAATGTCATGTGCTCAGGGTAATAAATCAATGTTAAAGGGCTTGAATACAAGTCTATTCTTCATTTGCTTCTGTGTGTTGAGCGTCACTGATGTGATGCTCCTTTTTTGGATCCATTCATTTCTTCTGTTAATACATAAAAAATGCCCATTCATATGCACAATGATTTGAATACACCTCTTCTATTACGAGCATTTTTTAAATTCTGAATTCAAATTCTGAATTTTGGGGGCATGAAGTAAAAAATGTCAAAGTGATACAACTGTTCTAAAATCATAATGGAGAAAAAAGCATAGGATTTTAATAAAAAGATGGACAAGTTTGGCACAAGCTTTCATTTCACTGCTTACAAAAAGCAGTGTCTTTCATTTCTCTGCTTAGAAGTGTAGTTAAAATATGAATATTAAAAAAACGTAATCATTTGGTGAGAACAACATGCAGAAACATGCAGGGAATTAAAAAGAATTAAAATGGAAATGAAAGAGAGGATCAACGAATCAGAAAATATGACCTTTTCAAGATGAGGCAAGGTTAGTTGTCATGTCTAGTGATGCATCCATACTTCCATCCTCCAAAACTGCTTGTTTTATGCAAGGTCACAGGGATGCTGGCAAATCATGTGGTGTGACTTCTAAAATATATTTTAATTTATCAATTAATAATTTAACACTTTGAAAATATGTTTAAAAAAAATATTGATTAATGTACTCGTGCATTCAGGGTGTTAGAAAAATATGTTATTACTTTTTCTTTTATGTTTCCTTTGACCACATGACATTTAGTCAATTTTCATGAAATATGATAAAAATCTTTATGAAATCAGTATGAATTAAAAGAGTACCCTTCTAAAACTATATTTTAAAGATATTTTTTCCTTTTCTTTATCTCAAACGTCACTGACCCTTTTAAAAAGACAGAGTATTAAAGGAGTTAATTGAATAGGCAAACATTTAAAAATGAATCAGTCTGGCTGCAATTCTCTTGTAACTGAAATTCTAGCTCATAGAGTTTTTGTATGAAGGATGTCAAAAGGGTGTCTGTCTTATAAGAATTTGTCTAACTGAGGAAAGAGCTTTGCACCCATATGACACTGGAAAACATTTTCAGACTTGTCTAATATGGAGTTGTTGTTAAGGCTGTGATAACCAGTGTCACTGTACAAAAACTGTAGGGTCAAAAATCACTCACAAAAGAATTAAAATAAAGAATTAAAGTAGTAAAATGGTGTTATGTGACAAGCATTTATTTTTGTGCTCAATCACAGTGCCCCTATTATGGATTTTTGAAAATTACCTTTTATGCAGTGTGTAACACAGCTCTAAGTGAATGAAAACATCCTGCAAAGTTTCAAATCTGAAAGTGCACCGTGTATTAAGTTATTGTCTCTCAAAAGAAAGATATGAAGGTATTTTTGGTGCAAAACAACTGAGCAGAATTTGTAGTTGTAGAGAATAACCACACGTGTAATAGTAAATTTGAATTCACAGACAAAAGTTGCAAACTTGTGGATTTTTTTCTCTCTCCCACAAACACAACACACCAGTTACACCTTCTCGAGTCCTTCATTGCGGGTGCACAAATCTTATTTTACGAATCACAAATCAAGAAACTCGTATGCTTACATGTTTTGCTACTATTGCTGCAGTGAATATGGTGCAAAACACATCCACACACCTGCATCAAAAATGTGAAGTCACGGACGAATTCCGCTGTCACAGACCCTTGTTTTGCACCAAAAATACCTTCATAGAAAGAGTCGACTCTGAATAATTTAATCGAGTCATTTTTAAAATGAATCCTAATTTGACCTCAACATGAAACATTAGCATATTGCCTGCTCACTTGTTGCATGCACAGACCTGGGAAATCTTGATTTTTCGTGTTCGTCTGAATGAAAATGCAAATTCATTCTTTGCCACTAGGTGCCGCTTTTGGAGTGGTAAAAATAGCATGTTTCCACGGTAACGGCTGTACACAAAGCAGCACTGCACTCACAAACACTGCTTTATCAGGCATTACAGGCATGATGAAATGAAAATGAAATCGACCAATCGGACCAATCACTGCAGATTAGTGTCATACAAAGGAGGGGTTTGGAAAAATGAATCGTTGAGCGAATCGTTTGGGAGTCGTTGAGCAAATAAGGTAAAATAAATGCATATTATAAGAAAATGAAAGTGTTTTTGACCTTGCATGCATGTCAACCTGTTGTTGGGGACTCCCAAAACCAAATATGAACTTTTCATAACCCATAATAGGGGCACTTTAAAGGTGCAATAGGTGATTGTCTTCAGAAACATTTTTTGTTATGCTGGTTGAAAGTTTCTTCACATTCCGATAGCAATCATTAAGTTAAGTGGTCTAAATGTATTAATCTGTATTTATATATTCTGTGGAAGGTGTTTGACCAAGAAATGTTTGTCCAATCAAAACGCTCGGTCCGAGCATTTTAATTGGCTTTCCTACCTGCCTGTCAACGTATGTACTTGCATACCTCTGTGCACTGTTCACGTACGCTATGCAGACATAACGAGAATGTAAGACAAACATCAACAACCCCATTTCCTTCCTGGTATTGTACTTTACTAACTGTACTATAAAGTTTTCTCACCAGTAAGTGACACATGATGTAGCCCAGCGGTTCCCAATTCCAATCCTTGCGCCCCCCGCTCTGCTTATTTTGCATGTCTCACTTGGTTAACACACCCGATTCAGATAACCAGCTCATTACAAGAGAGCTAAGTGCAAGAACTGTGTTCAACTGTGTGCAAGAACATGCTCCCTACACAGTGTTCTTTGCTCTCTACTCCCTGAGCAGGGGAGATCCGTTGAATTTACTTCACTTCGGAACATTCATTCACGGATTTGCGCTGTGCAGCATCTTCACACACAGATGAAACTTACTAGAGAAGTGTGAAGTGTGACATTATATACCTCTGTAAATAAATACTATTTAAATTTACGTCTCGCACACTTTACTGTCTTTTGTATGGAACATATACGCTCGCTTTGAACTGGAATCACGCTGGAATGATTGGGGTGGGGGGGTTGGGGTTGGGCTAGGACTGGGATTGGGAACCGCTGGTGTAGCCTTTTAACATTTTAGTAATATTGGCTGAGAGCGTATATGCATTCAGGGAGTGTGGCTTTGAACGGCGATTGCAGAGAGGGTGGGACGTTCGCTTTCAGTGCTAGCATTTTCCATGATCTCCTACTGCACCTTTAAGATCCACTAAAAAAAGTTCAAGTTTTAAAGTTTTGGGGGAAAAGGTGAAAAAATATCAAATAAAAATATCCTGTCAAACCACAGGAGCAATTGCAGATTGCAGATAGACTCCAGAATTACTGAACTCATGTTTTCATTAAGTATTTTTCATTCATTCAAAAATGGTGTTTTTTTTTCAGCAATCTGAATATGTTTTGAGCCCATGAAGCCTGAGGCATGCACTATATTTTACCTCTGAAATTCCCTTTCCATAGTCTAAATCCAGCATGAACGGGGCTTATCTCCTGCTTTTGTCCCACTTGGTTGCATAGTCTCAAAGCCTGTTAAGGGTCTGGACGTGGTCATTTAGACAACAAAGAAACCGCCGCTCTGAATTCTTGGCCTTGGACTTGGACCGTTTGTTCTGCTGAATAGCTGCAGGAGTGAGAGGCCGTGACATCAGTAAAACGTTTCCTCTGCAGGCTGTTCCATTGATCTCTCATGGGAACATTAAAACCTTGTCAGAGTAATTGGTTGAGGAATTAAAATATAGAATAATTTGGTGAGTAACAAATCAAATTCTCACTTGTATCCATGAAATAGTAAAAACAGGCGTAATGAGACATTGTGTCTTTCTCCGAATGCTTTTAATTGGAGCATGAGGAATATTATATTGCATGACCATGAGCATAGTTATTGTTCAGTTCTGGAAAGAACTGAAAAAAATCTGATTCTTATTCTTTTCTACCATCTCATCTGAAGCCTAGAGCTTCACTTAGGGCAGGGGTGTCCAAACTCGGTCCTGGAGGGCCGGTGTCCTGCAGAGTTTAACTCCAACCAACACACCTGAACTAGCTAATTAAGGTCTTACTAGAAACTTCCAGGCAGGTGTGTTGAGGCAAGTTGGAGCTAAACTCTGCAGGACACTGGCCCTCCAGGACAGAGTTTGGACACGCCTGACTTAGGGGACTAAATCAGGTGATTTAGCACAAGTTCTTGTTGACAAATGAACGAAGAAGAAAAAAAGGCAAAAGTTAAGGGATCGTCAACCAAAAATGAAAATTGTGTCACAATTTACTCTCCTTCATGTTTTCCCAAACCTTAATGATATTCTTTATCTGATGAAAAGGAGTTATTTATAGCAATATATATGAGATGCTCTTTTCCATACAGTGAAAGTGAATGGTGACCACGGCTGTCAGGCAAGAAATTCAAATAATAACTTACATTTCGGTCAGTTTTCCACACAAAGCTACTGTGCTACTGTATCAGTTTGAGATACAGTGCGCAAGTTTACACTATTTTTCTGACACTTTTCTGCTTCTTTTTTGTCTGTTTTTGGAGCTTGATAGACCCTAGTCCCCATCCATTTTCAATTTAAATTTATTTGTGTAGCTTAAGTTACAATACACATTGTACACACTGCAAAATAGCCAAAGGCAACCGTGGCAGAGAAGAACTCTGTAGGAGGTTTAAGCAGATGAGGAAGAGACCCTGCGAGGAGTCAAGACTCATCCGAGGAAGCTCTCCTCCTCAGGCTGACACTAGATATGTTAGCTCAAATCATTTAAAAACATTTTAAGAAGACTGACAGATAATTCCATATTTCCCGTAATTTAGGCAACTAACAAAAAGAAGTTCTACTAAAAATGTCTAGCTGGTGTTTTACCCTTAAACAACAACAAACAAATCTATTAATAAGGAATTAGAAGTGGAGGACAACTGCAGCTAACACTGAATGAAACGTGAAATTTAAAGTAGAAAAACTGAAATAGTATTTTCTTGTAAGACATATAGTAAAAATCTTAATTTACAACAATTTTTTTTAAAAGTAAACCTAAACCAGACCTAAAACAAAATTAAGGTTTTTTTTGTTTTGTTTTGTTTTCAAAAAAGTAGGTTTAAAGCAAGCAGAAACATTGATTTGATTAGATGTAATTCAACATACAATATTACTAATGACTATATGCAAATATGTGTATGTTTGTATGCAACTGGAAATTGCTGTTGTATGAAAAATAGCAGAGTGCACATTTTATGAATGTGTCTATGTATTCAATGGATACAGGTTCAGAACTAAATGAAGGTGAGTACATGATGATTCATTTCTGAGTGAACTATTTCTTTAAATAATGCCCCTGAATAACATTTGTATTTTTTCATGTCTCTTATTATCTGTTTTTGTCGATTATCTCTTTGCGACATTGCAAACAGTTGCCTTTATTTTAAATGTATCTTAACACAAAGGTTTACGCATCAGATGTACTATAGATTGGAGAACTGAAATTCCCCCCCAAGTAACTGTTTGAACAAACATTAAGCTCATTATATGATGAACACTAAGCTCATTATATGATTCAGAGTAAATTAATGATAGTGGTTTATATAGTGGATAGTGGAGCTTGCATAATGTAAAGGGCAGCAGAGCAGGAGGTCAAGTTTTCTTCATCCCACATACCTGATAAAATTATGGCACTGGATACTTCTCAATGCACTTGGGTTTTAACATTGCTCTACTGCATTTAAATTAAATGTGAGGATTGCCTTTTAGTTGATGAACAAGCTTCATATACGAGATCATAAAAATTGAAGATTTCACCCATATACAGTTTTTTTTTTAAATGATGTAATACAAGCATTATATAATAAAACTGATATTGCAAAAGTGATAGTTATATTCTATTGTAGTTCTAATTATTTTACAAACACAAAAGAAGCTATTTTGAAAATGTCTATATTTTGAAAGAAGATATTTTGAAAAGTGTTTATTTGTCCATACAGTTAATATCAGCGTTGTTTTAGACACTGTAGACACTGTTTAGGCAGTGAAACATTTCATAACAGTTCATAACAGTTCGAACATCCTAATATATATATTTTTATTATATTTTTTATTAATGTTCAACAGAAGACAAAGTAAAATTCTTATAAACTCAAAATGACCAAAAGTGGAAATGTCTCTGAAGACAAATAATTCTGCTTATATAAAGCCAATCATGAATTCAAGACATGAAAAACTGTGTATGAGCCAGTCCTTCTTCCACCAATGATAAATTACAGTCCGCTAGAGTTTCTCTTACAGGTGTCTGAAAAGCAATTATTTCACTGGAAGCTGCTGCTCCATGTTTAAACACAAACAAGCAACATTAGTTTTCCAATTCAGTGGTCTCAGAGTGTAGGTTACAAAAAAAAAAGTGCATGGGTGATCTATAGAGGACTGCCAGTAAACTAGTTACCAGTCTAAGATGTGGCCTCACACTGAATTATTCAGTATACATTACAAGGACAAACTTGTATTGAGTGATCTGTTTTTCTATGTTCTGACAGGTTGTTTACAATCTGTGAAAAGATCAAGTGCAAAGGCCAGTGTTTCAGAGTCTCGGAAACTTTAGAACAATGGATCACATTGGCTGCAACTGACAAATCCTTGCCATTTTCTCATGAGCAAGGGTTGAGAGAACTTCACATTAAGTTTATTAAACACTTAAATGGTTTGGAGGGTTTGTATATGCACAAGACATTTCTAGTTGGGAATTTAGTCATAATGAGGCTGTTACTGAAGTGGACAATATATTAAATGAAAAGAGAATTAGGCCGTCCACACTTTGAGTATGCTGGTATTTTGTTGCACTTAATCCTGTTTTCTATCTTAAACAGAATTTTTTTTGCCATTTTCCAAGGATGTCAAGGATGAACTGTAATGACAGACTCTGCACATATGCATCATGTTGCAAGGGCTTTAGTACACAAGCTCATTAATGGCCAAATGTAATATTTATTGTTTTTCTAATAGCTTTGGCAAAACAGTGTCTGTCTTTGAAGACGGTTTTAGAACATTTGCCCCAATAGTTTCAATCTACAGAGACCAATGCTTGCTTTGAATACAGACACACACACACACACACATATATATATATATATATATACATATATATATATATTTGTTGTTGGCCAAATTCAAAACATATTCACATGCTCTATTTTCTCTTATGAACTTCTCACCAAAAATCATATTCAATTTGCTACAAATAATGTTTTGATTTGATTTCTATTAACTCTCACTCATGATGATATTAAAACATTAGAGCTTGTTATAATCATAACTATATTCTTTTGTGTTCTGTTCATTTTCAGAGCAGTTCTGACAGAGGTTTAATTAACTGCCCTTCTATACTGATCTGAGACTTACTGAAGTTGTTTCCTTTCATAAATCATGAATGAACTGAACGTACTGAACTGAAGGAGTGAATGAAGGTAGATGAACAGATATATTTTCCCCCTCCTCTTTAGATCAGTCTCAAAGGTTCAATTATATTTGAGTCAAGATTATAACAGTATAAATGGGAATAACTTAATTATGAAGAACTCAGCTTGTGAATTCAAGGAGAATCCAAGCTGTCAGTTTGACACATAGCAATGCCCTAGAAACCAGGAACGCAATGGCAAGCACCACTCACACCATCAGATTTTTTTTTTAATAAGTCTGCTGAGGTTTTGCTTGGAACTACTTTTGTAGGGGCAACAAAAACATCATATTGATGTATTTAAGTGAGCATTAAGGTAACTAGCAATATTCTGCCTATAATGTAACTTATCAATTCTGTTTTTCCCCCTCTTCATGGTTTCACGGGTATTTAATTCCTACACTTTACCAACTATTACCTTACAGTAACAACAGAATCAGTATTCAGTAAACAACTAAATCTAGAGCTCAAGGCTTGGAGCTCCATTATATCTCCAAAGATGTGCTGATAATACCAGCATTTCGACCAGATGTAGTGAAAAACATTATATCTGTCACCTGAGGTGCAAAGAAGTAGTATATCATATATATATATATATATATATATATATATATATATATATATATAAAGAAGAAGAGTCTTTCTTCACTTCAGTTAGGGAGAGTCAAAAACATGGTTCAGATAAGCAACTCGCTGGAATGAGTAAGACACCAGCAGCCTCCTGCTGATTTTAATCTGAAAAAACCTAAAGAACACAGCAAGGGTTGTGGATGTGATACAATGTACTCTTGATGGTGAGACGGTACAGGAAAAACACTTCAACGACTCCTTCACATGTAATGGCATAGAGCCGAAACCTAGTTAACAAAATCCAATAAGGTCCTGATCACTTGGCTTTGACAGAAATGACAAATAATTCCATCAAGTATCAGATGAGGCTGAAACTGATGGCTGAAAACAAAAACAAACAAACAAAAAAACATTTTGGTGTACTATAAAGCAGAGATGTTCACAAGTCTTTAACTTGGAGTCTGAGTCAAGTCTGAAGTCTTTATCACTGGAGTCTGAGTCAACTCTCGAGTCTTTGGTCACGAGTCTCAAGTCATTTAATGGCTCGCTAAAAAAATCCCATTCAGAATCCTCATGTATTGAAATCTTCCTATTTATGAAGCTGTTTTATAGGCTATAGACAAAATATATGATCTATGATCTGCTTTGTAAAAAAAAAGAGGTGTTAAGATGTAAGGTTAATATACATCCAGACTGTTACTCATGTTTTAGTCCATTACCATGTTCAGAACAGTTTTTCTGTAATCAAATTCTATAAAAAGAGTCTGATCTACCATGACACATAAGGAAATAGCCTGTGACACAGATATTACAAAACCGTACAAATAAAGTATTTCTTTATGATATAAGTCAGGGGTATAAAAATACTAGAGGATATAGTGCTGATAGATATTTGCCATAAACGACCCTGAGCGCTTGTTATGTGATCCGCTCCGCTGTTTTGACGTGCTGCTCAATTAAAATGGTGCTGCTGTTACGGCTCGCGGTCCAGATGGATGCCGGGGTGCTCATGCAGTCTGCCTTTTGAATATCAGTTATAGGTATTTAAGGATAAAAGACTTGAGTTGCTTTTAAAATAGTCCTTTTCCTCAAGTTGAGTCAAGTCTGGAGTCATTTCAGGTTGAGTCTGAAGTCTATAAAAATGCGACTTGAGTGAGACTCGAGTCCGAGTAACTAACTCGAGTGCCCATCTCTGTTATAGAGTAGCATCATCTCCGCACTCAAATGTTAGAAGAAACAAGCTTCTTTTTTCACAAGTGACAATTAACACCAATGGATTGAAAGAGCTTCAAAGCAAGACCTACAAATGTAAGCTTCTTGAGACAATAGTAACAACATTTCCTTTCAGAATTTTCTTTTCAGAAACCAGAAGCCTTCCAAAGGTTTCAGAACCTTCACAGTTCTATTCTTCTCTGTCAGTTTCACTGTTGTCATTATTCTGGATCTCTGCCATTTCCTTTGAATTGCATCATCATGAAGAAGAATCAGAAGTATGCTGTCCTTGCACGTAACCGGGACTCCAGAATGTCAGCCAAACAAAAGTTGATCTGAGAAACCCCAAAGGCTTGGAGAGAAGCCAGTTGTAGTCACAATTGTAGTCATGGTTACAGGGAACATAATCAGACTGTATCTTATAATAATCTTGTTCACGATGGTCATGACATTACAATACAATTAGGCTCTCAACATTGAATAAAAAGTGTAAATGTATAGAAAAAATACAGATATAAGGCAATCCCAAATTACAAAACTATGGGCAAAATCGATGTCACAATTCAGTTTTAAACAGCTGTAGGTCAGGAAGGTGCTTTTTACTGGTAACCATGACAACAAATACCATCCAGGCATGCCCACAGGGTGAATTTATAGCAAACTATAAACCCTCATGCGCAATGGTTTTCAAGGAAGAGAATAAGAAGCCTTTGGCAAATCAGTCCTCTCTTGCTCTGGGCATCCACAAAAGTGCTACATTTACAAGACAAATGGCAAACTATTTCGCATCAGAAAGCCCTACAAAGATTTATTTTGCATCTTAGATGTCCCTTGTGATATGATCACAGAATAAAATACAGTGAGGGACAGAATAAACTTTTTTTATCTCACTATATGCGTGTAAATATTTAAACTGGTTAGTTTTTTTTAGACTCTGTGCTGCAATCAGAGCATCAGGCCACATCGATCAATCTAATCATGAAATGGTCATTTCTTCACAAACACATTTAGGCTGAAAGGCTGCCACTTGCTATCCACATACTATGGACGGGTCAGCTTGTTTTTGCTTGACAAAATGCATGACTTCTATTTGCAGTCAAAACAGGTAATAAAAAACAGTAAAATACTGGGAAAAGAAAGATATCAAGGTGCAAGGTTTAACGTGGGCCATGATAAATGAGACCTAAGCTTTCAATTTCAGCTGTGGCAGTTGATTAAACCTTTTTTGTGGAATCTGCTTTCGGTCATTCATCCCTGTCTGTGATGCAGTGCTGCCTCACAAATTATACAGAGCCCAAAGTGTATTCAGCTAGACACATTATAGTAAAACATGTGTTGGGAAATCTGTTACCCTTAAGGATGCATTTCTACCTGAAAACCCTTAATGCTTTCTTGATGTAATCTGCCATACTGTAGTACGGATGATTCAGTCATATTTTAACTAATATTTTTGTCTTAAATATTGTTATATCATGAGCATTTTCAGCTTAATGAACTAAACATTTCAGCAAGCGCTCTAGTGTAACCTCTCATACTTGTTTTGCATCATTGTTAATAATATATAATGAATAAGCCAAGCCATGTGTGGAAAGGAAATGTTAAATTGATTTTCAGTATGTCAGACATATTAACTCTGGTTAATTGCTACCAGATTAAAGTGGTTAAACAACAGATCAATACGTCTGAGATGGGGAAATATTCCCATACTTCCCCTATTTTAATATGTGGTAATTTACTAAAACTTATTGATCACCAATTAGTGTTTCATGTTCACATTTATATATTTTGTAGTGAAGAAATTTAAGCCCATTTCTGCATCATTCTCATCCAGTCTTCTTCC
>JAFVLL020026624.1:0-32177 GCA_021397915.2 Tor tambroides
TATATATATATATATATATATATATATATATATATATATCTGTATATAAAATCTGTTAAATATAGGTAGTCACTGCTACCACACTGGCAGCATTATTTTTCCTTGGAGATGTTCTTTATTGTTCAGGTTCTTTGTTCAATCTGTTAACGCTCTCTTTTTTTTCTGTAAGCAAGATCGAAGGACCACAGTATGCCCTCATTCTGTGTGTTTACTGAGGTGTGCTGTAACAGTTTTAACTCGAGGTCTCGTCCAATCGGCTCTCTCGGTTAGGTAAGCACCTTATCAGACGCTTCTTTCATTCAGCCTCATTGTTTGCTTTGGCGCTGTTGCCATGGCGACCTGGCTGAGGGCCCCCGTTGATGGGACATTGCATTACGGATGGGGGTGGAGAGGTGAGCATACAGTCTGGGCCAATAATGTGCCTGTGTGTCCAGGGTTATAAATCTATGAGCAGGGAAATGTGTCAGAAACAAAATGGCTTTCTGCTGACATGCAGCGGGGTTGTCATGCTACAGCAGAGCGCGGGATCCTGTGATGCTGTAGGTCTGAGCACAGGTGTGAAGCGTGCAGGTGTGAACCCAAGCCTCTGTCTCCTTCTTTACCTGCCACTCTGCCTCTTTGTTTTTCAGTTTTTCTCTTTGCTTATAGTTTCTCTTTTCTCATAGCCTTATTTTTTCCATTTATAATTTCAAATATTTTTTTTTTCTTTTTCTAAAAAAGTACAAATATTTATATTTACATTTTATTATTTATTGTTAAATCTACATTTTTACAAACAAATTAAAACAATGCAGTTTCTAAACTCTTCTGGGTGGTTTCCAGTGTGTTGCCATGAAGTTGCTAGGGTGTTTCCAGGGTGTTGCTATGCAGTTACTAGGATGTTCTGGGTGGTTTTCAGTGTATTTCTATGAAGTTGCTTAGGTGTTTCTAGGTTGTTTCCAGGTGTTTTTTATGCAGTTACTAGGATGCCCAGGTTGCTGCTGTGAGGTTAATAGGGTGTTTTCATGATGTTGCTAGGATGTTCTGGGTGATTTTCAGTGTGTTGGTAAGCAGTTGCTAGGCTGTTTTCAAGGTGTTGTTATGCAGTAGCTAGGATGTTCTGGACTTTTTCTAAGTATAAAGCTGCTAGGGTGTTTCTAGGGTTTTTCCATGCTGTTTTTATACTGTAGGGTGTTCTTGGCAGTTCCCAGATTGTTGCTATGAAGTTGCTAGGTGTTTCCAGGGTGTAATTATGCATTTATGTATCCAGTGTGTTGTTAAGTAGTAGCTTGGATGTTTCCAGGGTGTTGCTATTCAGTAGCTGTATGTTCTGGACTTTTTTCTAAGTATGAAGTTGCTAGGTTTTACCAGGTTGTTTTTTATACAGGGTGTTATTGGTGGTTCCTAGGTTGTTGCTATGAAGTTGTAGGGTGTTTCCAGGGTGGTTTTTTTATGTAGTTATGCATCCATACAGTGTGTTGCTATGCAGTTGCTAGGGTGTTCTGGACTTTTACTAAATGTTACTAGGGTATTTTTAGGAGATTTCCAGGCTTTTTTATACTATTTTATCTTGCTGGTTCCCAGGTTGTTGCTATGAAGTTGCTTGGGTGTTTCCAGGGTGTCTTTATGCAGTTATATATCCAGTGTGTTGCTATGCAGTTGCTAGGATGTTTCTAGGGTGTTGCTATAAAGTTGCTAGTGTGTTTCCAGGGTGTATTTTTGTAGTTATGCATCCAGTGTGTTGCAATGCAGTTGCTAGGGTGTTTCCAGGGTGTTATGTAGTTGCTGGGATATTCTGGGTGAGTTCCACTGTGTTGCTAAGCAGTTGCTAGGTTGTTTCCAGGGTGTTTTTATGCAGTTACTAGGATGTTATGGGTGGTGCCCAGGTTGTTGCTCTGTTGTTCCTAGGGAGTTTACATAGTGTTGCTAGGATGTTGTGATGTTCTGGGTGATTTTCAGTGTGTTGGTAAGCAGTTGCTAGGGTGTTTCCAGGGTGTTGCTATGCAGTAGCTAGGATGTTCTAGACTTTTTCTAAGTATGAAGTTGCTAGGGTGTTTCTAGGGTTTTTGCAGGGTGTTTTTATACTGTAGGGTGTTCTTGGTGATTCCCAGGTTGCACTATGAAGTTGCTAGGGTGTTACCACGATGTATGTATGTGTCCAGTGTGTTGCTATACAGTTGCTAGGTTGTTTCTAGAGTGTTTCTATGCAGTAGCTATATGTTATGGACTTTTTTCTAAGTATGAAGTTGCTAGAGTTTTACCAGGTTTCTTTTATGCTGTTACTAATGTGTCCTTGGTGGTTCCCAGGTTGTTGCTATGAAGTTTCTAGGGTGTTTTCAATGTGTGTTTTTAATGCAGTTATGCATCCAGTGCGTTGCTAAGCAGTTGCTGGGGTGTTTCCAGTGTGTTGCTATGCAGTTGCTAGGATATTCTCAACATTTGTTGCTGTGACGTTACTAGGTGTTACTGTGCATTTACTGGGATGTTCTGAGGTGCATTTTCCAAAAGCATCGTTAGCTAACTATGGTCACAATTTCCACTGAACTCTACTGGTAATGACAGAACTTGTGCATAGCAACAACGTTAAAATCAATCTTGTGGATAATACAGCCTAGAAGACAACAACAGTCACTATTTTAGAAATGTTCCGCTAACCTTTAAATAATGCTGTAACCATATTAAAAACATGTGATCATTCCAACAACGAAAATAGAACGTTTAAAGAACATTTCTACAACATATACTTTGTTAGCTGGGATTTTACACATTAACCAATTTGTATTAAATGACTCAAAATACCCTCCAATGGTACAGTCTGTTATTTGTGCTTAAGAAAGCCTTTCATGACATGTCATTTTCTGCCCTTTTCCACCATTTGAAAGGTTGTGTTATTAGACACCCAGTGACACCTCCTCCCCCCAGCTCAGCACCATACGGCATCTTTTCACCGTCTCTAAATCACTCCGTGTTGATTGACCTAGGACTCAGGACACACCTCCACCCTTTTCTCTGAGTTTTAATCATGTGCTTTCCTCTTCATCCATCCCAACCGCACGCACCCAGACACTGCTTAAAGTGCAGCTGGTAAAGAGACCTGCAATTTGTTTCAATAAAGCCTGTTGGGGAGGGGCGAGTTGAGCGATATTTCGCTTCTGGTTCCACATGTGGAGATGCTGACAAGAATACTGATGTGTCCGGAGTTGTCTCTGCGGGATCTCTCTCTCGCTTTCTCTCTATCTCTCTTATTTTTTTGCTCTTCAGCCCAGATGGTTAAATGGCCATTAGATTTGTAGAGTAGCCTCTTAACACACACTGATCTGCATAGACGGCCTCTCAGCTCATTCCCAGCGTGATGACTATGTGATTGGGCCCTGCGGGACCTGAGTCATTTCCATCTAGTCAGAACCTTGGTTTAATAAACCACGAGGCCAACAGAGCTCCGACAAAAGACAGCGGGCTACTGGACTGACAGGCATATAATCATTAATTAGGCCGTTGGGTGTTTGGTTGTGTGTCTTTGATTTTATTTCCCGGTTTATGAGAGGAAAATACATATTTGAGGGTTTCAAAGTGCTTAAGTATCAACACACTTAACAATACAGGGCTGATGACTGGGAAAATTGCTGTGGAAGGATCTAATGTGGATAAACAGAAATCAATCTGGTGATAAAAACAGGCAAATCTACAGTAGTTTGCATGCTCCTGACAGCTAATTTCACAAAAACCAAACAATGGTCTAGGAATATATTGAATCGTGTTGGACAATTCTCACTTCAGTGCTGCAAATTTAGGGCATCTGTTCATTTCCGGTTCTCCGTCTTGCCAAATTCCTGGCTGGAAAAACCTCCAGTGCCATTCACTTTAAATGTATGATATATTATTCACTGTATTTATTCTGTTCCTGCCTTCAATTCCCTGTCCTCCCATATTCAGAAGGGTTATCTAAATGCTAATATGCCAATGCATTAAACCGGAGAAGAATCGCGGGTACACGAGCGGAGCTCTGACCCTTTTGTGACAAAGACGAATAAAAATCACCCCAGGATTTTTTATAGGGAAGGGTGGGGGCAGGAAGGGTTGCCTCTCAGTGTTACCCTGATAGAAAATGCATGGAGGTTTACCAGAGACATGAGATCACTCCGTAGAGAGAAGGGACTGAAAAAAGATGTTCCAATCTATTTCTCCAGCTTCTCAGTGAAGTCAAAATGACAAACGTTTACTTTATAGGGGCTTTGAATGGCAGCAGATTCCTCTCCATTAAAATTGGCCGAAGGTATCCACAGACAGAGCTCAGGAAACACACACAGCTGCTGGAGATTTCGATAAAGGAAGGATGTATAAACATTTGTTAAAGTCAGCCCCCAAGTATGTTGACCATTAAAGGAACAAATGCTGGAAATCATGTTAGTTAAATGTCAAACAAAACTAGTCCTACATCAATCTTGTCCAGACTAGTAAATCATGCCTTTGTTCTGTCATGCTGTCCACTTCATATACAGCAGACTTCTTTGACTGCATCCTAACTGAAAAAAAGAGGTAATCAGTTACAAATTAAACTTACAGGTTAAGTTAGTAGAACTTTAAACTCACTAAGTTTGCATAAATGTCATTTTATCTCTAGTTAAATCTATTTGATCTTCTACAATTAACTGCTAGCTAGTAATAGCACACTTACATGTAGTCTCATACACTTGCATACATCTCACTGTACACTTATGCAACATGTATCATAAATAGACTTTTGGCTTTTTATCCCATCCTCAAACTAACCACTCTCTTGCAAGCAAAACAGCAACAGAACCCCCAATAAATCCCAGCATAACCTAAAATCAAACACTAACACATCTCTCTCCCTCTCCCTAAATTAATTTTGTGCAAAAACACACAAATCACTTAATTTCAATGTTTATTCTCCTAGATGGACACAAAGCATGCTGGGAACTAGAAATCTGATGCAACTCATTCAAAGTTCAACTTAATATCATCAAGTGCAATGAACTCTCAGTAATATGTGACTGACATGAATTCATTTCATTTAGTTAATTTCATTGTTTGCACTGTTGCATTAACAATATCTAAAACCCGCCATGAATTATTTAAATTTACACTGCAGAAGAATTTAAGACTTTAATGCAAGTGAGTTTTGTCTTTATGCACTGGTATATTTCTTCACTTCTTTAAAAAAAATACATATATATATATAATAAAATAAAGTATGTTCATTTTCTTAACAATTTTCAGGTATTTTAACAAGAAAACAAGACAAAAATACTCATGAAGGATTTTTTTTTTTTTTTTTTTTTTTTGGTGCATCACAAATATACTAATTTTGTCATACTATCACTAATTAATACCCAACACTAATTTCAGGACTTATTTTTAGAAATATTTTTGTAGCATTATTAATGTATTTACAGGTACTTTTGTTCAATTTAATGCATCCGGATTAAAAAAAACAACAACAACAAAAAAAACTTTCAGATGGTAGTGTGTGCCGCTCACTAAGTTTTGGAAAAAAGCTCATTTTTACAGCAACCAAAGTAAAGTTAGCAGTTTTAGTCATGCAGAGAAGATGCATTCCTTTGTGTGGGCATGTCTTCATACCCTGATTAGCTCTGATGTTTTGTTCTTGGTGATTCTTGTTACTTTGCATTCCAGAAAAGAAGGGGAAGATTATGTTTCTATCCTGACAGGGAGCTGCATATTGCACTATAATACCTTAACGTGATCTGTCAGGTTTACAATGGCCAAAACGTAGTTTTGGGGGCCAGTAGATAAAATTAAAAGGCATCAGGTTCCCATCACTGCCAGAGCAAGGCTCATTGGTCTCAAACAACCTGAAACAAACATCTGAGGAATCTGATAAGAACTCCAGCAAATGTCTCTCATGAACGAAGGGAACAAAGAGGGATCTCTCTCTTTCTCTGTGGTTGTGGAGTTTCAGGATAGTTTAATGTGTTATCCTCAGGTTTTGACCTTCAAAATCCTCCCAATCTTGCCCTGCAGCTGTTCCAACAGTGTTTTTTTTTTCTTTCTCAGTGTGGTCTGAGAGCATGGAGTGTAAGATCTTTTTTCCTCCCATAGAGAGGATGGCTAATGTGATGATTCATGGCCTACCCAACTGCAGGCTCAGTGCAGGGCAGAGCTGTATTACGGTATTATTAAATGTGGCCTGGAGGCTGCGGCCTGCTCTCAGATCATGTCACACAGTATGAGCCCGGCATTTCTCATTTGCACCCTCACTGTACATGGACAAAATGACTTTATACTCACACAGACATTTCTGGTACATGTTCGGGTTCAGATCATCAGGTTCGTTTGGATGTATTTGGAATGGATTACCAATTTAATAGAAGGATATCCATTAAAAATTATACTATTGTTCAAAAGTTTGGAGTCAGTAAGGTTTTTTCAAAAGTGACAGTAAAGGCATTTATAATCCTACAAAAGATTTCCAATGAATGCTTTTCTTTTGAACTTTCTTTTCAAAGAATCCTAAAAAAAAAAAAAAAACAATCACAAAAAACAACTGATTTCATTACTTAGTGTTTGAAATACATGCAGTTTGGACACTATAAACTATAAATCTACGTTATTCAGCATGATTTATATCATCTATTCTAAGAGAACCTTTTAATTTTGTGAAACAGTATGCAGTATAAAACATTTCAAATAGTAGTGTGTCATACTGAGATCTCATTACATTTTATGGTTAATCCAGTAAGCGTGTCCACTTATCTTCTCGGAAATAAGTATGGATATATTTACCGCAAATTTTTTGTAGAAATGTCACCGTCTGAGCAAATAATGAGTCAAGAATGACTCTGCAAAATGTAGTAGATACGGTAACACTGGAAATGAAAGGTCAAATTGAGAAAATTGCGTTGAGATATAATATTATATGGTGTGTCTTCTGCCAGTATATTCTGTCATCAAGTTATTCCATGCATACAGAAAGCTCTGTGCACACATACTCTGCTGTCTTTCAAAAATAGCATGTATTATGTCATTCTGAACATACTCTCTGACACTCCTAGCTGTGTGTTCTGTCTCCTTCTCTTGCTCTGTCACTCTTGCGAAACATAAACGTGTGTATAGGAAATATAATTTCAATCACACTTACATTGAACCCCGTTATATGTGACAGGTCATCTGTATAATTCCATCTACTGTCATATTTGTATGCCGTGCGTGTGTCAACAGTATCTCGACTCGATTCAGAAGCACAAGCACCGGAGGGAGATTTCTGGGCATTTTGGGAGGCAAGAAATTACATGATCGAATGTCAGCAATAGCACTTACCTATTTACATATTTGGAAGAGCCGTGGGAGGTTTTTGGATAGGATCAACTTTAGCATACCTGTTGGGGGAGGTTAACGTTTCACGCACGGATAAACTATTCACAGATACCGACAGCTCAGAAACGTGTCTTGCTGAATGGAGGATTCTGATTGGCCAGGACACTTAGAAAGCATAATCACCTGTGACTGTACACATCCTCAGACTTACAGAACAAGCAGCTCTTCAGTGTGATGCAGCTGATTCCTTTGTTCAAAGCAGCCACACAAAAAGCCATTGATGCGTTGCAAAGAAACAGACAGAATCTGCAACTCCACTTTTTTCCCCGCTTTCATTCGCCAACGCTGTCCTGAAAACCCCACATTCGTGTCTACTAGGAAAATTATCAGTGGCATTCTTATTTCTGCTGTAGATGGCTTAAAGGATAACATAATGCAAAATATTATTTTTCATGGATTATATACTGTATATATATATATATATATATATCAGCACTTAATCTCAGCACTTTCAACTGTTATTTTATTTAACAGATTATTATAACTGTTATTATTGCTGGTAGACAATTATTGTACATTAAAATATGACATTGAAAAAAAAGCAAAACTCAGTACTTTTTATGGGAATCTTTATGTTTTCATTCACTAGCGCTCAATGATTTCACAATGTTCCACCTGTCCAATCTTTAAGCCTTATCACAGAGATACATGAATTCTTGAGGGGGAATAGAGTTAGCAAAGCTTCCCAGAGAAAAGTAAAAACATCCACACTGGCCTTGGAAAGGAATCTGCAATGAGTAACAATGAGTTCAGTTTCACAGAGAGATTTGCCATGTTTTGTATATGACACTGCTCTGTTTGTCACAAAATTGCTATGCTAAGCAGAAATCTATACTAAATCATTCTAGTTTTATTGCCGGTAAATTTTCTCAATTCACTCAGCATTAGCAGGTGAGGCGTAAAGTTAATTTTAGATCCTATCTGTTGGCTATTTTGCCTGAAGCTGAAAAATAAATGGACATATTTGTTGTACAGAATTGCTAAACTATAACTGAGTTCCCAGCTTGGTGGAAAATCCATTATTTCAACTAGGAAACAATAGATCAGTGTATGCATCTCTGCCCAGAGCTGCTTTAGACTTGCGTTTGGCATCACTTGGTGCTGAGCCGGAAATATTCACAGTAGCATCCAGCACATATCGACGTCTTCTGAGGATTTGAGGAAGATCTATCGCACTTCCCCCTCAAAGAGCCTTAAAACAGGATCTCTCTCCATGACACACAGCTGGTGTGAAATCCAACAGATTGCATATATTACAAACAACTTGTGTCCTAACTCAAAAACATGACTAAACGTGGTCAGTTGCAGGAATAGTTCACCCCAAAATGAACATTTTGTCACTCACCCGTATGTCGTTTCAAAACCATATGTTGTTTTTTTTATGGTAGAGTCATACAGTATGAAACACTTTTATGATACTCTATGAATCTTTTTTTTTTGTACAGTAGCTTGACATGGAAAAGGCCAGCCATGATATGCTTAAAAAATGTGTTTCAAGGACTAAAGAAGAGTGTTTGAAATGACACAAGGGTGAGTAAATGATGGCCAGATCTTCAGTTTTGGGTGAACATTTACATTTAGACATTTAACAGAAGCTTTTATCCAAAGCGACTAACAATTGTTATTCTATATATTCTATATAAATTGACTTTTCATCTCACAATTGTTCATTTATTTCTCTTTTTTTTCAGAAAAAAATGCAGGACATAAACTTGCAGTTCTCAGGAAAAAAATCAGAACTGTGCAACTGAAAACAAAAAAACAAAAACTGAACTACAAGATGTAAACTCAAAATTCAGAATTGTGAGAGATAACTCAGAAATGCAAGAAAGAAAGTCAGAATTCTGAGTTCAGATCTTGCAATCTTGACTTTTTATTCTCAGAATTGTGATTATAACTCCCAGAATTGCGAGAAATAAGTCAGAATTATGAGATATAAAACCAGAAATAAAATGTTGCAATTTTCCTTTTTTTATTTTGTGGTGGAAATGGGCTTCTATAGCTACCTATTCTTGATTTTCAGTTCCAAAACATTAGACATCCACGTTCATATGGAGCTCAGCACAGATTGTGATTGTTCAAACTTTATGTAATTTTGGTAGCGAGAGAGAAGCTGTGTTTTTTTCCTCACAGGGCTCAACATTCCTGTGGGTTCAGTCTCGCCTGCAGATTCCTGGAGAAACTCGCTGCCTTCCTCTTTCCGGACACACATCATCGCTGTTCAGGTTATTAAATTCCATCACACTCTGTCTAGGTGAATCAAATTACCGTAGCGAGCGGCTCCAGGCAGAGCTGTGGTTTGCTCAATGGGCCGAAGGCTCTTTGTGAGCTCGTTCAATGCTGTTCGTAATTTAGCATGCAGCTAATGCACGAATCATATTTTACAAAGCTGAAAGTGTTAAATGAACCTGTAAGGCAACATTTAAAAACATTAGCAGGTGGGAAGAAGGGGACACATTTCTAAATCGTGACAGGATCGTTCACCCAAAACTGAAAAATCTACCATCATTTACTCACCCTCATGTCATGCTAAGGCTTCCTTTCTTTTATGCAATATGAAAGGAAACATTCTGTGCATGTCCCACATAAGCAGTCATATACGAATAAACACTTTATTTCATGTCATACGATAACATTGTGGGACAAACAATCTGAAAGTCATTCACTGATAACCTAAAAAGAGTTTTATGTTTTGAGGGCTTTGAGGGTTTTTGCATGTTTATACATTTTCCCGTGAGATTGCGTTGATCCTCCTCTGTCAAAGTTCTCAAATTAGGCTACAAATTCATATTGCAGCTACCAAAAATATGTACCTATAATACGTTTTGCTAACGTTCCTATTACATTCTGAAAAGGTTATTTGAGAATGGTCTCTTAATGTTCAAAAAGTCCAGGTTTTAAAAAGTAAGTAAATAAATAAATAACTTTTTTTTCTTGGTTATTCAAATGTTAAGGAAACATTTTATCATTTAGCAAACATTATGGAATGTTACTTATGAATGTTCCAACTAAAACTATCAGAGAGAGAGAGAGAGAGAGAGAAAAAAAAACATGAATAATGTATAAATAAATATTTATTTATTTATTTATTTATTTATTTATTTATTTATTTTGCTGCCATTTTGAAGACATTATTAAAGACCAGACAACTTCAAACAAACTTTCTATGAATACTGCTGGAAGAACGTTTGTTCATAACTTTGCCAGAACATTCTGAGAACGTTTTCTGTTTGCTGCACTCTCAGAAAAAACGGTACAAAAGCTGTCCTAGGGGAGCTATTATTTCAAAGGTACTTACTTTAAATACTAATGTGTACACTTTAGGTAATAATATGTACCTTTAAGGGGTTAAGGCTAGATGGTATACAGATTCATCTACTGGGCATGCGCACATCAATATAGCGTGATTTTTGTCACACTGTACAATAATAATTACTGTTTATCCATTATTGTAAAGGGTAGGTTTAGGGTTGGGGTAAGTGCAGACATTAATAAATCACAATCTTATAGGTAGAAAATTAAATCTATTGTTAGCTTCCGGTTTTAGCTGTATCCCTTCTAGCCACAACCCCTTTAAGGTACTAATACTCAGCCATTAGGGGTAACTAAGGTTTAAGTGTTCCTTTTGAAAAGATAATGCCCCAGAGACAGATTTTGTACCTTTTTTTCTGAGAGTTTGGGATAGACTATACAAATGATGTGTTGATTCACCTGTGCTAAGCTTGACTAGTGTTGCAAACATCATATTTGTAACCAAATGTTATTAAATTGTGTCCTACATTGCAAGTCATATAATGAATACGATGCTGTTCCCTGAAACTTGCTCTCCACTTATCAGTTATGGTGCATTTGTAGTCATATTGAATGCTTTTTAAATGCTTTTTCATCCTTTTTGACAGATCACCAGTGACTGAACTGCATGAAAAAGAGCTGATTTCTGTATTCACAGCTTACTGGCATGTACTGACATGATTTTTTATTAGTTTGCTAAAAAAAAATTCCTTTAATACACCAATTTGTCCCATGTGAATCACAAATACTGAAATGTCTTCACCTTTTAGCATTACAGAAAGGAAGAAAGGTAATATAATAAGAGTCCAAACGGTGGGTGACCGCAGTCTGTCACCTTTTATACAGCCAATTCTCTGTCTTCCATCCTCCATCGTATCATCACATTACAATCGCCGAAGCCCAGGGGCTGTTCATTATAGCTATGATTAAAGGGCAGAGTGAAAGGAAAATGGCACTTGGCCAGCATAAATGCGATTTGACAGAAGACCCAGCTATACACCTCCCCATCCGTTCTCACCGCTCATATTCGATATTATAGACCTGCCGATTCGCCAAACATTCAGCCAGGCCTTTATTTTCATTTCTCCACACTGATCTTGACTCACTATATTTAGCCCGGACCCTGTGCTCTGGGTTCTTTATTGTGGGCGACGGCAGGCGTTCAGTCATAAAAGTTGCCGTCCAGCAGGGTTTGTTGAAGCCCGAAGCACAAGCACCTGATGCTAAATGAATAAATGCTTCTGCAGGATGGGAATAACTGACTGTTTCTGCTTGCTGAGGCTGAAGAGGCTCAGGTTATACATCTGAAAAGCTGAATACAGGGAAACTTAATGTAATTTGGACAGTCTAACTTAATTTGGCTAATTGAATGCTAATGCTATTTTAGCTAGCGGGATTCCAACAAAGAAAACCCAAGAATGAATCTTAAGGTGTTTTGTGGCAGAATTACCTGTTTTCCATTAGACAAATTGTTCAAAATAGTTTTGAAGTTTGTGAAAGTGTTGACTTCTCTTATTTGACAAATACTACATAAAAACACCCTATATAGGATTCTATCACACCCTATATAGTATGCATGATTGGAATTACTGTCTGAAATCATAAACAAACACAATAAACTGCAATAAATTGTAACTGGAGGCCAATGTTTACATAATGTGACAAAGGAAAGAGGGTCTGCATTATCATGACACAATGTTGACGTGGTAATATGTCTTGTTATAATCTGTCAGCTGACTAGATCTTCACCTAATAATAAAGAAAAAATAGTTTTTAGAAAGCATCAGCTCTCTGTTCTCTTGGCTTGAGAATGAATATAGCAGGTGTTACTTTCTGGTCACTGATGCATGAGAACTGATAGCAGCTCGCGAGGTATCCACTAGAGCAGCTTGCTCATAATTAGCATGGTCATTAGTTCGATTATTAGAGCAGTGGACGGTGTGACTGTCTGTGGAGGACTCACAGTCCTCGCTGGTATTTTCTAGTCACTGGTTTCCTCTGTGTTTAACAGCCCTGACAAAAGAGAGATAATCAGAGCATGACGAGAGAGAGAGAGAGAGAGAGAGAGAGGGAGGGGGAGAGAGAGAGATTCTGTAATTTTTTCCAGCTTTTATATCCCCCAGAAACATTTCCTTCCTGTAAGTGGATCAGCTCTTATTGAAGGCAGATAAGATTAAGAATAAATGCACCATTTGAAAGGATTACAGAAAAAATAAAAGGTTTTACAGTAAAGGAACCTATTTTTAAAAAAGTCACATCATCTTGAACAAGTAGGCCTACTTGGTAGCTTCTAATTCAAATGAATGTATTTTATTTTAAAACATGCTAGTTATTAACATCCCGTTATGTAAGGAATGATTCCATTGTCATCCTGGAATTCCCAGAATTCATATTTATGATGTGGTGTGCGTTCCAGTGATTTTAGTCACTTGACTACTCAAATCAGCTTGATACACTGGGCAATTTCATATTTCTTTCTTTCTTTCATTTTCAATTCCCAACAAAGACAGAAAGCGTTTTTAATGCTAGTACAATGAGATGAAGCAGAAAAGCTCAGGTAATCAGGTAACTGATGCTTTATCTGTGTATTTAATAGTCTTGTGCTGCCGCTGTGAATGATGGGAAATGTAGTTTTGTCACAGAAGCCTGTCACCTTATAAATTAGCTAAATGAGCAGTGCTTTACAGCTGTTCATCATCATAAAATGCATGATATACAATGTTCAAAGTAGATATTTAAAGAATAATTATTATTAAAGGAACAAAACATGGAAAAGTGAAAATACTGTCATTTACAGGACCCTCATCCTTCCAAACCTGTATGGCTTTGTTCTGTAAAAAACAAGACTTTTTAATAGAATATTCTGGCCACTCCTGTTAATAATTTTACAAATTCTTTCATCCATATATTAAATAATATAATATAATATAATATAATATAATATAATATAATATAATAATGGAAGTGATTTAACAAGATCCAAGTAATATAATGACAGTGAATGAGGAATGGTGCTGTCAATCTCCAAAATAGCTAAGAAGCACAATATTTATTTATTTATTTATTTATTCATTTAGGTATGTATGTAGGTAAGTAGTGTATGTGATGACATACATGTTATTTATTTATTTAGTTAGTTTCATTTTATTTGTTATTTATTTATTTATTTTTTGTTGTTGTTGTTGATCTGTTCCTTTAAGAACTGCACTGACATTTGGATAACTTTTGCTCTTTTAAAAGTCTGCCTCAGTCATGTCTTAAAATGCCAGTTGTTTCATGAATTTTATTTTTTAGTTTTGATGTACTGACAGCTCTTAACCACCGTCAGTCATAACAATTAAATATCAGGTTTTAATTAAATCAGCCACCTCACACAAACTCTCTTATTGTGTCTCAAGGCAACATTGCCGGTACAGATTCCAGCTTCATTTAAGAAGCATTTTGTCGGCGTGTTGAATTCTGGAGCAGTCCGATTTGAAGGTCAAGTCTTGCATTTTGCATTTTTCTATTCATTAGAGTTTCACAGTTAATTGGATTTTTAATTAAGCTGCCACTTTAATTAAAGATGTCAATTTGATGACGGCTTAATACTCCCATGCCACGCGTTTCATTAACAGCAATAAAACTGTCAAACATGGAGTTCCAGAGGACATGTACCTCATATCTCTCTCTGTGCACATTACCATCGGTTATTATTACCCATGAGCCTTTCATTACAGTGCAAGTGAATGTGTGGGGGTGTGTTTATCAACATAATCTCTCCTCAACCTCTATTTCTGAACGGAAATGAACTCTTAGGAGGTTTATCCAAACTAATTTATGCAAAGGAAGTGCTCGTGCATCTTCACGACTGTTTATGGCATATTAGAAAGATGACAACAGGTCAGCCAGCAGCGAGTTTGTTCTTTTCCAGTGCTGTAAATACGATGAAGAGCTTTAGATTTGGCCACGGAGTTAAGAGAAAGAGCTGAAAGGTTTTTCATTTGTTTGTTCATTTGTTTTTATTACACACCTTAAGTTATTAGCAACAACAGCAACTCAGACTTTAAATTAAATGTCAGAAGCCACAGGCACATTTTAGAGAATTTATAGAAGACAGAGCAATATTACAGCAATGATTCACTTCTATATTAATGCACTAACAGTAAATAAGTACATTTATATATTTTTTGAAAAATGCACATTGTTGGTGGTTGCCAGTGCGTTGCTTTATGGTTACTAAAATGTTCTGATGGTTTTTAGCATGTTTACATGTGGTTGCTTGGTTGTTGTTTTTTGTTAGATGCTCTGTCATTGTTCATAGGTCTGAGTCAAAAATGTTAACTTTTTAATATTTTTAATATTTTACCTGCCAATTTTATCATCCACCAGGCAAAAATAGCAAGTCAAATCACTTAAAAAATAAGTTTTATGATATTACCATAGTGTTTTGGACTTTTTTATGTATATGCATGCATTGAAAAAGAGAGAGAGAGAGAGAGAGAGAGAGAGAGAGAGAGAGAGAGAGAGATAGATAGATAGATAGATAGATAGATAGATAGATAGATAGATAGATAGATAGATAGATAGATACCAACAAACTCATTTTTATAGGTTAAATCAGGTAAAATCGCTCTTTCAGGTAACTACTTTTTACAGTAAATCTGACAATCATTCACTACAAGAGTACCATATCAAAATACCATGATATTACTGCCTGATACCATCACTGTGACACGTTACCAGCACAGTACTTATAAGCATAACTTTCTGTTCACAGAAGTTTTATCATTTGTCTGAAGGCGTTTCTCCTTTGCTTTTGATGTATTATACAAACACACCCATACAATATGGCTGTGTTGTTGCGGTGGGACGTTTGGCATATTCTTGCATGGCAAATGAATCACACATGCGAGCTGCAAACACAGACTCATTCCCTCCCAGCACAGCACACAATAATCTGTCTGTTTGAAGACACCATTACATTAGTAACCCATAAAGACCTTAAAGTTCAAGATAATATTTTCCGTATACAATAAAGACAAATTGGAACAGGAAGGTGTTAGAAAATTCCCGAGAGCTGGATCTCCAAATGCTGTCAGTTAGGATCTCCTGTGTAATTTCATCTGTATCCTGTGGGTAAACATGACTTCCGATCTCCCAGAAGTCTCAAGGCCTCTCCATTCATAAAAACAACTTTCTTTAGTCTTAAATGCAGGAAAAAAAATTTCCTTTAGCATTTCTCTAAGGGCTCCTCTGTCTGCAGCTGGCAAACAGGCAGCCGAATGCGGATGGCAGCGCTGGTTGTTTGCACTTCACTGCTGGCGCTCTTAAGCTTGTGCCAAAGTGTGGCCATTTGGCTTCTACAACCCACTAGTAAATTCCACACAGATGTTCACTTATAAACCCTGCTGCTCCATAAAACATGAGAAATGCACTGAGCTTGAACTGTAAGTGTAAGTTAGTTTCAGGGAGTCAAAAGTATAGTGATAGCAACAATTTAAACTTTTTTTTTTTAAAAGTTATGATAGTAGTTCAGTGGTTTCCAAAACAGTCTAGCTTGAAAATTGCAAATAGTTGAGTCTAATTGAAAATATTTTTTTTTGTCACACTGCATTGTGCATGGCAATTTGTTCTGTAACAGTAATGTTACTAATTAATTCAAGAATTGTGAAGAAAGTCAAAGACTGGAAAACAGTTCCATTAGTTATATACAGTATGTATGTATGTATTTTTATGTATATTTATTTTAGTGTCATTGAGATACTATTATAGTTTTTTTTTTTATTTAAAAATAAAAGTTTTAGCAATTTTCTTGTTTTTTTTTCATTCATATATATATATATATATATATATATATATATATATATATATACAGTATATATATATATATATATATATGAGTGTGTGTGTGTGTGTGTGTGTGTGTGTGTCTGTAGCTGTAAGAATAGTTTACTTTAAATTATGAGTAGCTTTTAGCTTGGCAAGCTACAGTTTCAAAGTCCAGCACCGGAAAGGAGTCTGCCAAATGCATAAACGTTAGCGTTTTAGCATCAGCTAGCATCTGCGTTCGTCTCCGGTTCCCCATCTGTTCACCAAACTAACTGGTACTGTTCTGGACCTTGATCAGAAATCTGCAGACAAAATATGATGTACTGATACCAGAACCATGACCCTAATTAGCTCAGTTGAGCATTTAATGTCTGAAACCGTCAGCTGCACAGTATCAGGACGCTCCGTAAGAAGCTACATAAAAGTGCAGACTGTAACGCTAAACCTGGGAAAGTCTGACTATCGTCAGATCTGAGCAGAACACGATAGGTGTACAGATGGTGCCGAGCCGCGGTGGTTGGTGGTCGGTGAGCTGTTGCCATACAGTGGGATGGAGAAAAAAGTGCTGGAACCAGCTGTCAGCCGCCTGTGTCTCCTGGACCGAATTCCTGAGATTCCCCCGCACCGGGCCGTCTGTGTTGTGTGGCATGAACGCCGGCTGAGCGCAGGCCGGACGCAGGCCGAGCTGGCAGACCATGAATAGGGTTAGTTAGATTTCAAATATCTGCTGATGAAAAGGGCGAGAGCTGAACCCAAAGACACAACCACAAAGACATGCTTTCATGAAGAGAGAGAGAGAGAGAGAGAGAGAGAGAGAGAGAGAGAGAGAGAGAGAGAGAGAAGGAAAAATAAAGGAAGCCACAGGCTGAGAGAATGTAAAATGATTCTTAGATCAATAATAATGCTGTAGAAATAAGCAACATTGTACTATTTATTACAGTTTTTTCTTAATTCATAATCTTAGAAACACAAGCTTCTTGATATAGTTTTTTTTTAATTATTATTTATTTGTTTTTAAATTAAGATGTGGGCTATGTGTACATTACTCTGGAAATATTTGAAATTTCTTTTTGAAAATGCTCTCCAACCACACTAGCGTTTTCCAAATGTTTTACATCCACACTGAAATGTCGGAAAACGCTGAACAATTCAGGTTGCATTCAATCACCATTATATGTTTGGACTAAAACGCAACTGCCCTCATATTTTGCTGCAGGACAGCAATTGTGAGCAAATTTTCTGTCATCTTTGTAGGACTGCGATATAAAAACTGAACAAAGTAACATACAGTACCTTTAGCAATTGTGTTAAAGTGAACAGCAGGTAACAGGCACAATACTGGCATAAACATAGATGTCTATCGGTACTATATGCATCACATGACTAAATGCATCATCATTTTCAAATACCTCCGTTTTCACACTTCACACTATAACGTGAAAACTGCGTTTTCAAATTTTTCCACTATGGAGAGCTTTGGAAAGCTTTGTTTTCATTGACAAAACGCCGTCTCAGTGTAGACAAAAGGGCAAAACTGAAAGAAAAAAAAGCGTTTTTAAATGAAAATTTATAAGTGTGGACAAGTCTAGTCCACACTTACACATGTATTGGCTGAACACATGAAAACGCAAGGCTGGCGTTTTCAGATTTATCCACTTTGGGACCCGGTTTCAAAAAATAGCGGATTCACGCTCCCAAAACGCTGGATCCGTCTGAACGGAACGCCTATATGATACAAAATCTTTATGTACGCAGATAAATGCGTCTCCGTATGGACGGGGCCTACATACTTATACACATAGTCTAGTTTAGTCAAACCAGGAAGTGTATGAGCAAAATAGAATTTTAGGTCAAATACACTGGGGGAAAAAATAGTGCAGGATTTACTTTGACACAATTTTCTTTCAGAAATTGCTAGTAAATTTCGCAGATAATTACACAGAAACTGAGTTTAACTGAAATAGTATTTTCTTAGTAAAAATGTGCTCCAACAGTCTTTGTTTTATTTACAACTTTGATTTTTTTTTTTCAGGTTCAGTTGCATTCACCCTTTTCCCAGCATGCAGATGAATCACTAATATGGTTGCATTTTCTTTTTGATCATTTATTAGTTTTATTTGTTGTTATTAATTTGGTTGTTATGGTCCGTAACTTCTTGTTTTGTGATTTCTTGAGGTCTCTGTGTGCAGTTTTAAAGGTATTTCAGTGTTGTTGTTTTTTTGTTGTTTTTTTGTCTTATAAAAGTTAAGTTGAAAAGTTTAGTTGAAAAACTTTAAACTTTAGAGTTACTAATTCTAAACTGGTAATTGGTAGTTTTTACAAGAAAGCACAATACTTTTTACTTTTAACCACCCAGGTGTGCGAGGGATGTTTATTTATAAGTCATGGCAACTCGACATTTAAGTTCAGTCAACACAGTTACTTAAAATAATTACATAGATGGATTGAACTCAAAAAGCCATGCAAGCTGTCTACTTCTGTTTTTAAAAGTACCATAAACATACAACACTCTCCTATTTTACAATTTAGCCAATTCATTCACTTTCGTATGATCTGCATTAGTCTCACTGATGGACCTTCATGCTTACATTTCTTTTAAAGGTGACATATCATGAAAATCTGACTTTTCCAGGTTTTAAGTGCTATAATCAGGTCCCCGGTGCATCTACCAACCAAGGAAATGTGAAAAAGATTAACCCAGTAACTTTGTTTTGGTATGCCTTTTTCTGCAAGCGTCTGAAAAAACGAGCGCGTCTGATTTCGCTCCCCTAGTGACATTGCACAGGGATCTCTTTATAATATTACCGTCCCTTGATCTGTAAGTTTCCACCCACTGCGCCATCATTTTGATTTCGCAAGCGACAACGGTGTACCAGTTCTAGTGCCACGACGAAAGTTTGAGCATTACATGCTAACTGTTCTGCCTTTGGCTACACTGACGCGCACAGAACACTATTTAGAGTCCCAGCCTCAGAGGAGACAAGAGAGCAGTGGAATTATTGATTTATTTACTGTATACGGCTGCTGCCACAGATCTAAAATAAACATGTGATTCATTTCCCAGCTGTTTACCTTCACAGACATAACTAACTGTTTTCGTAACTCATGTGTTTTTAAGGTAAACTTGTGTGTGAATGAGAACTTAGTTTAGTACTCACATGCTGTGACAGCCGCTTTCTGTCTGTGTGCTTCGGATGTGTGCACTCAGAAAACCGTATATCAGAAGTTTAAACTAATATGGTTTAAAATGCATGATTTCAGCACAATAAACATGATAATCAGAACCAAAACAGATGTTTTTAGCAGGTACCAGCTGTAATGGCACAGCTCTATTCTGGAAAAGGGGGCAGGGAGCAGCAGCTCATTTGCATTTAAAGAGACAGGCACAAAAACAGCATGTCTCTGCTTCCACTCAAAATAGGCATTTTCAAAATGATGTAATAAATGATCTGTGGGGTATTTTGAGCTGAAACTTCATAGACACATTCTGGGGACACGAGAGACTTATATTGCATATTGTAAAAAGGGGCATAATATGTCTCCTTTAATCATACCTTTCTATACAAATCACATTGTACAAATTCATACGAAATCACCACCTCATAAAATAGTTGTTGTCTCATGAAATCAGGTTGTAACATCTCGTTTTTTTACAGCATGATTTCAGGAAAAGAGTGCAACATGTGGGAGTAAAAAGGAAGGAAGAAAGAGGGTTAAAAGATAGTAAAAGGAGAAAGATAGTAAAAGAAGAAAGACTGATATGGAGACGGCAGTGAAACGCTTGTAAGAACAACTGAACAGGTGTTAGATGGTGTAAGATTTCAACTTCAGCAAGAGAGAGAGAAGAGTAAAGATATGCTGATGTTCACAGTTGACAGAATCGAACAGGTCATGGAGCAATCTGCTTTTCTACAGGGAAATATGTTGGCAGTACTCATCTTTACAAGAACAGAAGAATGAAAACAACTCATTGCTTTAGTCTGAAATGGATTTAGTTGTTCTCATTCTGCATTCGTTTTTATATACCGCAAACTTGTGGAAACTTGTATGTCTTTGTAGTAGCACTTTCTTAGCTTATAGGAGGTTTAATGGAGTGCTCAACTTCATCTTGGATGTTTCTCTTCAAATTCCCTAAAAAATCTAAAAATAGAGACAAATGAGACAATATAAGTATAGTATAGAGTGCAATAGGAGTACAGTATAGTATTGTCAAAAGTACCGTTACTTCAGTACCAAATCAATACTTTTATTTTAAAAATGTAACAATACCAGCCTTTATTTATCATTTGAAGGCCAAGTGCCACTAATGTTGTTTTTGTAGTGTTAAAAGGTTTAAATAAAGGCGTTATTATTTATTTTTTATTTTATTTATGAAGACATTGAATTTGATGAGATATAGTTTTACTGAAATCTCTGACTGTTGATCACAGGTTGTAGTACTTTATGTTGTAAAATCAAGCAATGTTTGAGATGCTTATGACATTTCCTTTCAAACTCGTGTGAAATTATTATTATTATTATTATTATTATTATTATTTTCTTTCCAGGTGAAACATCAGCAGGAGAGATAATTTGCTTTCAGTCTAATCTCTTAAAAGACCTCATTTGTGTGTTTTTTTTTCCTTTTCTTTGAAGACTACAACCAGATTTTTAAATGATTATGAAGTGTTGTTTTTTTTATTCCCTGCAGCTTTTAGGGTTCAAAAAATGATAATTTTTATGTTGTACAGTTCTACATTGACATAATAGGTTCTTCAGATCTGTGGTTTGGTTTCTGGGTTCTTTAAAGCACCAAAACAGAGATGTTTTCTTCACAGCTCTCTTAAAAAATAATGTTTATCCTATGACATCAGACTGGAGAACCCTTTTTATTTCTAATTGTGGCCTTTATTTTGAACCGTGAATAACTCTTTTATGCTCAAAAAAGAGCCACTGGCTTTCTTCCATGAACAGTAATTTGTAAGATAATCAAAAGCAGCTGTAGGAGTGATCCGTGAGATTCAGTGCATGTATTAATATGACTCATATTAGAGAAGCAAAAGATTTACTGGCTGTTTGTAACACGTTCACAGGAATTCATGCCCAGAAGTCAAGATGCTCAAGACACAATAAACCCAGGAAACACTTGACAGACTGTGTTTGTTATACAGTGCAATATATATATATATATATTTTTTTTTTTTCCCCATTATGGTGGATGGATACAAAGAATGTGAAAGATTTTGAAGTTAAGCTGTCTGGTACAGAAAGATAGCAGGAGGTTTTTACAAAAGAAACCCATCAAGTGGAGGTCCATAAACACTAGCACTACAAAAATACACTTTGTAACAGTACCTTAGAGGAAAGTTTATAGACTGACAATTGGTTCCCTACACACAAAAAAAATGTCTCATTTGACTTTATAAAAGTAATTTTCCGGTTTTGTTCCCATTTTTCTTCTTTATTACAGCCTGCTATGATAAGAGAACGTTGTTAAGCTAAATTGTTCTTAAAAAACATTCATGACTAGTGCTGCAAAGAATCCAGGAGGGTTTTGCTCTGTTAATGGATGAAACCTTGAACCAGTACTCTGTTCTGATCTGAAGAACATGCAATATAACATAAAATACATTTTTAATGTTCAAAGAACCATATAATAGCTCAGCCAAAAACGGTTTGGATCTTTGCTGAGTCTGATCTGCTGAGAAGAACTTTATCTATGGGTAATGTGTTTTTCAGTGTTAAAATACTTTCTCCTGTCTCAGATTAATACACAGATATAACTAGTAAGCAATTTGTAAATCCTAGTGTCTCTGTTGTGGTATCAGAACACTAATCTTTTTCACGACTAGCCCAAACAAAGCAACATTATCTTAAGACCTGTTTGTCTGACCAAAATAGTTCTCTGTATTTTTGTAGGCCAACCTGTAAGTTAGCATCACCCTGGTACCCTTAAATAAAGTCTAATAGGAATTTTCCATTGCTTTTGGGATAAATAAGCTCTGTCACCAATAAAAGTTTATGACTGATTATACACATTTTGTTTATCAAAATAACTTTCACAATAGAACACAACTTAATGAATGTTGAAGCCTAAATACAATTGGATAAAGTAAAAAACTAAAGGCTGTTAATGAAATACACCACAGTCACTTGACTCCCATACAGCAAAAAATAAATAAATTAAATTAAATTAAAAATTGCAAAATTTGATAAAATATACAAAAATGGCCAAAAAATGGCTAAAATATGTTTTTAAAAAAGGTTTATTTAAATATATTTTCTAACAATATATACAAATAAAAATGATAAATGCACATAAAAATCCTTAGTTTTTTTTAAATGCTTAAAAATTAAAACTATATAACATTTTATATAACTATATAAAAATAAAAGCTATTACACTATATTGATGAATATTATATAAATAATGTTCTCTTAAACAACTTTTTAAAAAAATTAAATAAAATAAATTTAAAATACAATTTTTAAACTGAAACATTAAAAATGAAATTCTTATGTAAGCAGATTTTAATCCTTCCCTGTAAAACAAACTCTTAAGAATAATTCTTTAAATCACAATGTATTATGGAAAACATATTTGATCAGACTTTTTATTGGTTGAAAGAAACCATATCTGTTACTGTTAAGCCCGAACTTAACCCTCAACCACACCTAAAATTATGACAATAGGTTAATATTTTATATAGAATTATTTTATATTTTACTTTTGAAATTGTATTTTAAGTGGAAATCACTTTGTCCAACTCTGTTTTTTTAAATGTCCTATAGAAATAAAATTGTATTGTATTAGGACCAAGAAAATGTCGATCCAAGAAAATTCTGCTTCCAAAATCAGTCACCCTTTTTTTTTAAATTTGCTATGCATTGCTGCAATTTTATAGCAATATGTCACTGAAGGCTTGCATTACAGTGATTTCACCATGATTAAGCCTCGCAAGAAACACCCTCTGAACTGCTGTAAATCCACAGCTTCGCGTTGCATGATGGGAACAAGTACGATTTACAATCTCAGATTCCCCGACCGTCCCAGGAGGGACAGTAACAGCATGCATAAAGAATGTGCCGGCCAAACACCTTGAGCTGCGGCGCTCTAATGACCCGCTGATGAAAGCGCCTGCAAGATGATTCTCTTTGCTTTTTTTTGTCCCCAGAAGCAGAAACGTCGCCTTGCGTTTGCTGACTCATCTGTCTGATTTCATGGGCAGCTGGACTCTGATCCCCTCAACCGGCCCATCTGCTGGAGATGAGTGTGGATGTGTGTGTGTGTGTGTGTATGTCTGTCTAGTCTGCTGGGAAAAAATGAGGAGTGCTGCGCTGGGACTGAGAGCTCTGTGTGTGTGTTTGGCTCTGATGTTCTCAATGGACAGTACGGCTTGGCCAACTCACTCAACAGCTGCTGCCCTCAAAACCACCAACACAATTACAGCTCACACATACACAAGCTCTTTTATAACCCACTACACTGCCATCTACATATTCCACCCTCATTTCTCATCTCTTTCTGTTTGTAGAAAAATTCTACATGTCTAGTACTGTACTTGGAGCGCTAATTCATATTTGTTATATTTTTAGTCATTTTAGTACTTTCATTTAATTTCAGTTTGTTGCCAAAGCAATTTTTTTATATCTTCTTTTAAAGGGGGAGTCTAATGGTATTTCATGCATTCTGAGTTATTTACACTGTTAAAGAGTTGGATTCTCATGCTAAAAGTAAAAAAAAAACGATTTGGACATATGACAGAGTATTTCTGTGCTAAATACACTCCTTCCGGGTTCGTATAAGTTTCAGATTTTTTTTTTTGTAATTGAACAGTATGTCAACACATTCGATACAGTTACGACAACAGTAAACGCAAAACATTTCAAATGCTAGGGGGAGATATAAACAATATTATAGGAATAGATTAAAGAGTGTAAAACTCGAATAACTTTTTGTTTCTTTGAGGGCAATATGGACTCAGTATAATGCTTCACTTCATTTTTAAATGCTATAAAACATGGATTTTTTTTTTCTCTGAAAATTTACATTTATGAATATGAAGTTTAGCCATTAAAATAAATACACTGCTCAAAAAATTAAAGGAACACTTTTTAATCAGAGTATAGCATCAAGTCAATTAAAATTCTGGGATATTGATCTGGTCAGTTAAGTAGCAGAGGGGGTTGTTAATCAGTTTCAGCTGCTTTGGTGTTAATGAAATTAACAACAGAGCACTAGATGGACAACAATGAGACGACCCCCAAAACAGGAATGGTTTTACAGGTAGAGGCCACTGACATTTTTTTCCCTACTCATCTTTTCTGACTTTTTTTCACTAGTTTTGCATTTGGCTAGGGTCACTATCACTACTGGTAGCATGAGGCGATACCTGGACCCTACAGAGGTTGCACAGTCAGTCCAACTCCTCCAGGATGGCACATCAATACGTGCCATTGCCAGAAGGTTTGCTGTGTCTCCCAGCACAGTCTCAAGAGCATGGAAGAGATTCCAGGAGACAGGCACTTACTCTAGGAGAGCTAGATAGGGCCAAAGAAGGTCCTTAACCCATCAGCAGGACCGGTATCTGCTCCTTTGTGCAAGAAAGAACAGGATGAGCACTGCCAGGGCACTACAAAATGACCTCTAGCAGGCCACTGGTGTGAATATCTTTGACCAAACAATCAGAAACAGACTTCATGAAGGTGGCCTGAGGGCCCGATGTCCTCTAGTGGGCCCTGTGCTCACTGCCCGGCACTGTGGAGCTCGATTGGCATATGCCATTGAACACCAGAATTGGCAGGTCCGGCAGGTTTCACAGATGAGAGCAGGTTCACCCTGAGTACATGTGACAAACATGAAAGGGTCTGGAGAAGCTGTGGAGAACGTTATGCTGCCTGTAACATCGTTCAGCATGACCTGTTCGGTGGTGGGTCAGTGATGGTCTGGGGAGGCATATCTATGGAAGGACGCACAGACCTCTACAGCCTAGACAATGGCACCTTGACTGCCATTAGGCATCAGGATGAAATCCTTGGAGCCATTGTCAGACCCTACGCTGTTGCAGTGGGTCCTGGGTTCCTCCTGGTGCACGACAATGCCCGGCCTCATGTGGCAAGAGTATACAGGCAGTTCCTGGAGGATGAAGGAATTGATACCATTGAATGGCCCCCACGCTCGCCTGACATAAATCCAATAGAACACCTTTGGGACATTATGTTTCACTCCATCCGACGCCACCAGGTTGCCCCTCAGACTGTCCAGGAGCTCACTTCTGGTCCAGATCTGGGAGGAAATACCCCAGGACACCATCCGTCGTCTCGTTTGGAGCATGCCCCGATGTTGTCAGGCATGTATACAAGTACGTGGGGGCCACACAAACTACTGAGTACTATTCTGAGTTGCTGCAATGAAATTTCAGCAAAATGGACTAGCCATTTTGGCTATGGACTAACTTTGATTTTCGGGGTGTCTTTGAATTCCGCCCTCTGTAGGTTGATAATTTTAATTTCCATCAAACGATGTGGCATCCTTTCATCCCTAACACATTACCCAGTCCATATCAGTATAGATATCAGCATGATATTTTTCCCCATTGAGATCTGATGTGTTTTCGAAGTGTTCCTTTAATTTTTTTGAGCAGTGTAATACACTCTAAAAAAAATGGTGCTATATAGCACTAAAAGTGGTTCTTGGCTCGTAATCATAGGGGAACCGCTTTTGGTGCTATATAGCACCATATCTTTAAAGGTGCTATACAGCACCTTTGTCAAATGGTGCTATGTAAAACCATAAGAGGTGCCATATTGCACTGTATTTCTTCAACAAAAATGGTGCTAAACAGCACCAACAGTGGTTCTTTGGCTTGAACCTTTAAAATCAGCTTAACAGGTTCTTTGTACGGCAGTGGTGCTATATAGCACCTTAATCACCCCAAAGAACCATTGAAGAACCGCTGAAGAATCATACAGGAGCTTAACAGGTTCTGTATATGGTAGCGGTGCCAAGGAACTGGTGAAGAACCGGTGAAGAACCACTGAAGCACCAAGATTTGGTGCTATACAGCACCAAAAGTGGTTCCCCTATGATTACGAGCCAAAGAACTACTTTTAGTGCTATATAGCAACATTCATTTGAGTATAGCAATAATAATAATAATAATAATTTAAAAACTGTGGGTCTGTTTATCTTTAGAGCTTTCAATAATGCCTAAAAGAACATCTTTCCACTGTAAAGTAACATTTTCAGCAACGTTGTCAACAGTAAAATCAAGTACATAAAATCAAGTAAAAAACAAACAAACAAACAAGCAAGCAAACAAACAAACAAACAAAAAGACTCAGAGCAGTGCCAAAATAAATAAACAGCTTTCTCTTTTTCAGCTATATCTTTTTTTAATTTAATTAAAGTTTAGCGGTGTGTGTGAAGAAGAGCTTGGCTGTTTTCGGAGAGAATCGTAAAGTTGTATATTTCTTTTATAAATAAGACAAAACTAAAGACTCTTTGGAGATATGAAGGACGCAATACTACTAAAAGTTTCTCAAGATTAACATGAGATTGAGCGAAACTATGTGTTATGTCTTTTTTTATTTTTATATTTAATTTAATTTCAGCTTAAATTTCAATTAGCTCAAATGAAGTGAATTTTAATTCAAAAAGTATTTATCAAACATTTGTTTATGCATTCATGTATGTGTACCATACCTCTATTTACGCTATTTCATCTTATGAGTTTGCTGTAATCCAAAAATGTGCAAAATGAAAGTTTAACTTGTAGTGTAGTTCATTGTCTGCTGGCTAATGTAACTGATTTCATGGTTTGTAGAAACTTGGCACATTTATGCAGAATTCACCTGCAGTCGTATGTGCATGTATGTCATTTTTACAAGCTATTTCGCAACAGCTTAAACTGTGGTTCATTCAAACAGATTTCTGAGCTGTCTGTTTTAAAAAGAAAGATTAAAACATCTTCTTTACATCAACACGCTACAGCTGTAAATATCACTAATTCTCTTACTGCAGGGCCTTCACTAATGCCAAAAAAGCTTTTTAGCTCCGTAAAGCAACACCTGCGGAGAACCCGCTGAACTTGGCTTGCTGATGTCATGTACTATTGCATCAAGTGGAATCTGACTCAAAACAAGAGTGGAAGCGTACAGGGGAGTTATGAGGCGATCCGAAGAAGCTCAGTCACCTGAGAGAAACGCTTGATTGCTTTGACGTCTGAACTGGATGACTTCAGTGGCTGGGAAGTCCCTACAAAACTACCCATTACCTCCCCGGCTGGAGCAGTGCATCCTGGGAAAGAGCACTCGCATTCACACACGCAGTGAATCTTAGGAAGATCAAAGGTGCCAGTGGACACTCATGCAGATCTGTGGGGATTATCGCCAGATGAAACCGCACTGGAATTTCAGCACTCAAGTCAAATCCCACATCACACTGAGTGACAGACAGAGGGAGGAGGACTTAAACACTCATTATGAGCCTGAACACCTTCAGTTTTAATTAAATCATCATGTTACATACATCAAATATTTGATTTACACATACAGAGAATAAACATGCATTTTACACATAGACAAAACATCAAACATATGCTACCATTCAAAAGTTTGGGGTTGGTGAGATTTATTTATTTATTTTTTAAATTAATCTCTTATGCTCTCCAAGTTGCATTTGTTTGAACAAGAATACAGTAGTGTTGTAAATTTAAAATAACTGTTTTCTATTTGAATATTTATTTTAAAATATAATTGATTCCTGTGAAGCAAAGCTGAATTTTCAGCATTATTACTCCAGTCTTCAGTGTCACGTGATCCTTTAGAAATTGTTCTAATATGCTGATTCTAATTGGTGCTCAAGAAACATGATATTTTTGTGGAAAACATGATACTTTTTTCACGATTCTTTGAAGTGTTCAAAAGAACAGCATTTATTTGAAATGGAAATATTTTATAGCATTATAAATGTTTTTACTTGCACTTTTTTTTTTAAATCAATTGAATGCATCCTTGCCAAATTAAAAGTATTAATTTATTTAATAAATAAAATAAAATCCAACCCCAAACATTTTGAACAGTAGTAAACATTATATGACCTGTTAAAGCAATTTTATTGGTTATTTTCAACCTAATATCCATGTATTGCATCTTTCACATGTTGTAAACCACTAAACACTTATGATTGTTACTTTTGTTAGTCTAGTTTGCTTTTAGCAGTAATCAAATCGTAACAGTTTTTGTTTGTTTGTTTGTTTTGTAATGTATTGTCCTTTCCGTGGCGCCATGCACTTTACCTGTGGTACACTCAAGAAGATCAATATCCAACAAATAGGACATCCAAGTAGACAAAGCTGGGGTAGATGGATCAAACAATAGATTCAAGATAACTTTTTTTAGCAGCAGTAAGAGCAGCTGGGAGAATCCGTCTTTGATTAGTAGACCATGATAATGCAGAATCATCAAGTAAAAGAAAAGTAACTGCTTTTCTAATGTACGTACTTGTGAGACACACTTTGAGTAATGCTATGGAAAATTTCAGTCTTTCGTGTGAGAATAAAAGAACAGTGAGGAAAAACAACCTCCAGTGTTCATATTTTTCATATATTTTTACTTTTTTGTGTGCAAATTACTGCAAAATCAGTAGTATGCTTTTCCTCCATGTTGATTGTTGGCATGTTATGAATCAGAATTCAAAAAAAAAAAAAAAAAAAAAAAAAGCTGTGTAGTATAAGAAAACAAGTTCTGTTGTAGAAGCATACACAAACTGATGCTTTTGAGGAGGCACTATTTTTCAAGGTGGAGGAACTTGTTTATTGACATCTGCAGTGTTTCACTGACCTTGCTGTCATTCAGAAAAGGCCTTTATTTTGTCATTTTCTCCAGAAATTTCTTGAAGGACACAATCTTTAGAGAGACACCACTGACAAAAATAACTATTTTATGCTACTTATAGAGGAAAACAACAACAACAACAAAAAACCTCCTGTGTCCTTCACTGTAAACACGACTGGATGTGTGTGTGTTTAAAAGAGGAATTTAATTTGGGAACTTTTAAGTCTTGTACACAGAATCAAGAGCAGATGGATCTCGTTTCAGCTGTTTGTTTAAGAAGTGAGCTCTAACAGATTACATGAATTTGAAAAACAAAGCTTGCTATACGAGGCGAATCATGGCTCAAAGCAGCAAGAACATAATGAAGATATGACAGCTGGGACTGCACTTTACAATGATGGTTGTCTCTTTTATTCATATTGCTTTAGATACAACAGTGACTCAACTTTTCAAGGACCTTTAGTTCGGAAATGCATTTTCCATTCATTTTTCTTCATAGACGTTTAAAAACTTTAAACCTTGAACCAAACCAACAGACTCTAAAGCCAGGTAAAGCTTGCTCAGCTGCTGTGGACCAGTTTGCAATCTCAACAGCATTGTCTGTTAATGTTATTGCTTATGGATTTTGGAGTATGTTCTTAAAAATCAATGTTCTTTACTGGCACTGATGAACCATTAAGAACCTTTAAAGGAATAGTTCACCCAAAAATGAAAATTCTGTCATTAATTACCCAACCTCATGTTATTCCAAACCTGCAAGACCTTCGTTCATCTTCAAAACACAAATTAAGATATTTTTGATGAAATCCGAGAGCTTTCTGACCCTGCATAGACAGCAATGCAACTGTCACGTTCAAGTCCCAGAAAGATAGTAAGGACATCATTAAAACAGTCCATGTGACATAAGTGGTTAAAACTTAATTTTATGATTTTTGTGCACAAAGAAAACAAAAATAATGACTTTATTCAACAATTTCTTCTCTTCCTTATCAGATTTTGACACGTTCACAACAGTACCATGATGCATATTTTCAATATGCATCAAACACAGTCTTTTTAGCATGACTGCAAAATCCTGTGCATATTTTTGAGGAACCTCTATCTAGTATAATCTTGTACAAAACGATACTCATCATCAGGTCTTGTAATGTGGTCAACTGTCTGAGTCTTGACACTGAGCAGATGTCATGGCTTTGTGTAATTACACTCAGTGCTCACACCAGCAGGACCTCAAAAACCGGCCCTGAACCCATTCGGAGCCTGTTGATCCGTGAGCTGAGAGGACTCTGGGGCGAGCGGGAAGAGGGCCCAGCTCTCCGCTGGCTCTTTTACACGTTGTGACAGGCCCTGATGGTTGGAGCCTCCGGGGGTCTGTGGATATTTATCCGAGCCTTTCAGCCCGTTGTCCGCCCTAGACAAACATCATGCCAGGAGCTCGGAGAAGTGCTGACTGAGTGAATACTTTTCTAGGTTGGATTAAAAGCTGAAGCGCACACACTGGCCTGAGGATATGGTGCCTGAGCTATTGAGATTGTTCGTGCGACTTCAGGATTCGCAGAGGTAAGAGTGGTCACACAAGCTCGCCCACCGGTTTTCCAGTTGACTTCAGGTGCAGTGAGTCGCAGACTAAATGGTTGTGTTAATGCACTGAGAGTGAGAGGGAGTAAGGGCAAGAAGAGAATGGTGACAGCTGCTAAAAAGAAAAGGAGGAGAGGTAATGAGAGGGGGAAAAAATCAGCAGTGCCTCTCTGAGGGTATACAAGGCAGATATTTCAGGAAAGTAAGACTGCTATACAATCAAAGGTGAAGGAAGTTCTCCATTCTTTCTTCTTTCTTCTTCCAGAAGACTGACTAATTTTTTGGTAAAGCCACAAAAGAACTGTGGGAAAAGCTTAAGATGAATGTTTGACTGAACATGAGCCAGATGAGATCAGTAATAACCGGCTCTTTGAATGACATTCCTCTCACAAATTCTCATGTTTACCACTATTTAAGATCTTCAGATCATTGGCTAAAGCAACTTATTGGCTACTTTAAGGAGTATTGCTTCATCAGTGAACTCCAGACTGGTTTGGTGCAGGTCTGACTGCAGAAGCTAGCCAGCAAAACTTAGCTGGTAAAGCTGGTTTATCATTGAAGACTTGCTGGTTAAGAAGACTGGTGGAGATTTTAGCATCCAAAATGCAACACAAGTTGGTGACTAGACATTTTAGCAGGGACATTATTGGTGGACTTGACACAAATACACCATTTTTGGTTAAATGCCTGAAATGAGGTCTGTGGTGAACACTTTCACATTTTATTCTACAACATTAAATACATCAGTAATGCCCCTTGTGATTTTTTTTTTTTTTTTTTAAAGGCAGTTGCTCATAAATATCTAAATGGGACTACAGAGGTTTTTGGAAACATTAAACGTAATCAAAACAGGTAAACTCATTCACTCACTAGTCCACTTTCAAAGCCTCATTGTGTTTATAGTCTAGCTCTTGCAAACTATTCTGACTCAAACTTTCAGGGAAAAAGTTTTTAAATGAAGACTGAAATAGTTATTGGAACCTTAATGGTGACCTTGAAATCATATGACCGTGGTTATAGCCTACATTTAGCTTTTTTTCTTATGGTGAATGCATTTAGGCTTCAAAATCTATAAAAGTTGTTCATTTGTGAAGATTTCCATGAAAAAAAAATTGTGGAGAAATCAGAAAATATTTGTTGGTCACAGAGCTTATTTTCTGCATTAATCCAAAAGTCAATGGAAAAATCCTATTGGGTTTTTGTTGAGAGAACCTGGCTGATGCTAATGTATGGGTTTGCCTACACTGTAAAAAAAATTCCGTAGAAATTTACGGTAAAAAACTGGCAGCTGTGGTTACCGGAATTCTACCGTAAAAAATACGGTAACAATGTTTTAGGTTTTA
>JAFVLL020026625.1:0-24334 GCA_021397915.2 Tor tambroides
TTCAGCCGATTTTAGAACACATATGTTTTCATTTGTCATGCGTCTCCTAGCAACAGGGCGCAAGTTTCTGCATGAGTTCCTTGTGATCGGAACAACTTTAAAGTCTGGTAGTGTATGATCTTCAGTCGTGTAGTGTATGATGCCCGGTTTTCCTTTGTCACTATTTACAAAGTCGGTAAGTGTATGATGCCTAGTGTTTTAAAAATCTGTTCAGATTTTAAAAGTCGTGTAGTGTATTCCAGCCTATATATCTTGTATCCTGATCTAGCTTTTGTTTAATTTTTCATCTAGTGTTTGTGCATACTACTGATCCTAACAAAAGTGCTTGACCAGCGATCGGTTGCTATACCTGCTCACGCGAATTGTATTTGCGCATGTCTATATTTCACCCATTCGGAGTAACTTGTAGCCTAATCTAACTTTAGTTTAACTTTTCATATAGCTTACTACTTGTGTTTTTACAACACAGGCTACTCTCTGTTACTAATCCCAAACAAAAAAGTAAGCAGCGATCAGTTTATCTTCGCACGCGGATGCGATATATATTCGCAAGCGTCCGTATTTTGCACATTATAAATTTGTGTGCTAACCCAGCAGACGTTTTTTTTATGGTTGCGGATTTGTGTTCACAATGGTCTGTACTTTGCACATTCAAATCCTTTTTGTTTATGAAAAGTAAAAAAGCGATAGTCTACAAAAATAATTACAAAAATCCACAAAAAAACAAAACAAAAAACTATTGTTCTAAAATGTGTAATAGTCAAGAATGAGCAGGTACATCAAGCCTTTGACCGGTCATGTATATACTGCAGGCGGAAGTCTGGAATAGAGTTGTTGGCCAGATGGTGACTGGGTTAAATCCCCACATGTTAATAGCAGGTCTGTTCCCTGCGAGATGCAGGATTCTGTACCGTGTTTCTGAACAAAAACCACATGTGTGGACATTCAAACTGTAGATTACATTCAGTCTGGATTGTATTCATATAGGCCTAGCCAAAAACATGTAGGCTAAAGGACATGTCCTGATCATATCCATCCTGAAACATTATATAAAAATAAAAATACAAACAACAAAAATATATTAAACATATATATGCATCCATAATCACCCAAGACCTTAACAAAAAACCTGATGTTGTTGTACCCTGCAATTTCAGGATAATGAATTCATACATGTATCTGCCACATTATTTCAGAGCAGATATATCATGTACTCTTTCATTTGGTGTGACATATTGATGAAGTGATGTAAGTTTTATGATCTGAGAGTTTGACTGATGAATGACAAAATGCCTTCTGTCTGTTATGTCTGCGTATAATCTGTTCCAGTTGTATCAAGTCTTTCTTGTTATTGTTGTTGCACAATGTCATGATTTGTACGAGTTGGTGTTGAATTTCAAAACTGATTACATGTACTGGAGGAGAACATTGAGGAATCAAGGGGATTTTTTGTAATTGTGTGTTTTGGATGAATGACATTGTTGTGCCTCCCACTGGTACATTCACAAAGTGTTGTATTGTGTGTAACAGTGAATGGTGGGTAGAGTGAGATATTTATGTACCCCACGGATGAAATGTTATATGGATAGTTAACCCAAAATTATAACTGTTGTATTTTACTCACTCTCATGTAATTTCAAACTATGATTTACTTTCTTTCTTTTGTGGAACACAAACTGAGGAATGTTGACACCTCTCTCATCTACAGAATGAAAGTGCATGGAAACCAAAGGCTGACAAGCTCTAAAAAGGACAAAAAAAGCATCATAAATGTATTCCATACAACTTGCATTCTATATCTCATGCTATATATTACTTTTAAAGCCATACAATAGGTTTTTGCGAGGAGAAGGTGCAATTTACTTAAAATATTGTTAGAAATCTGTGATCACCATTCACTTTCATCAAGGTTATTTAATATTATTGAGATGCTTTTCTGTTTTTTATTAATTTTGAATTACTTTATTATTTTTATATTTTTGTTTTCATTTTAATATTAAGTTTGAGCAATTTTGTCATTTTTATTAGTTTAGCTATAGTTTTTCAGTTTTAGTTTGATTATTTTAAGTTGGTAACACTTTACAATAAGGTTCAATAGTTAAGATGAACTAAGAATGAACAATACTTCTGTAGCATTTATTAATCTTAGTTAATGTTAATTTCAGCATTTACTAATGCATTAAAATCTCAAGTTGTGTTTGTTAACATTAGTTAATGCATTATGAACTAACATGAGCTAACAATGAACGACTGTATTTTTATTAACTAACGTTAACAAAGATGAATAAAGTGTAATAAATGTATTGATCATTGTTTTAGTTAATACATTAACTAATGTTAGTAATGTTAGTTAATACATTAACTTATGTTAACAAATGACACCTTATTGTAAAGTGTTACCTTTAAGTTAAATTAAAAATAAACAAAAATTTTAGTTAGCGTTTATTTTATTTCAAGTAACAATACTGTTTTTGGTTAGTTTTCATTTTAGTTAACTATAATAACTCTGACTTTCAAGGTTTGAAAATGCTTAATTCCAAAAAAAAAAAAACTATATATATATATATATATATATGAACATATTTTCTTCTCTGCATTTGCCCTTTTCTCTAGTTTGCTTCCTAGTCTAATAAACATGGCATTGTATTGTACAAATATTATTGGCTCTTTAACAAACTGCTTTTGTTGTTTTGTAAGTTGCTTTGAATGAAAGCTATGTGAAGTGAATAAAAGTAAAATCTATATTAACTGACTTTAAGTTAAAACTATTATTTACCATCACCAAATCAACAAACACATGAATACAAAATTGTAGTCTAACACTTTCTACAGTGATGGAAGTTCATTGGACAAGACATGAGGATACATTTTTATTTTCAATAACTGCATGTCCTTGTGTTGGTCCTTGCAGTGATTTTTTTTTTTTTTCACCGTGAGCAGCCCAATGTAAAGCAGTCATGATTCTTCCGTTTTGTTCATCTGAGAAAGTGACTTCCCACTTGCATTCCTGAGCTCCTGAACTGTTTTCCCAATGCCGAGTAAGCAGGGGGGTGGAAGGTGAGTGAATACAGGATTGAGCAATTCTCCATTGTGGAATGCAGGGCGTCATATGGAATGCACGCAGCTGGATGAGAGACACAGACAGAACTGTTCATTCCAAACAGATTCCACCCCCTGACATAACACTGCAAAGGGGGAGCCGGTAGCTTTTCTCCTGCAGTTCATGACCTCGGTTTGCCCACGCTTCATGAGATTGTGTTTGTCACATACAGCCCCTTTCTTCCAGAATCATGGACTATAGCCGCTGAACAGCTACCGAAAAAATTGCTTGCCATGCTCTTAATGTTTGCTGAAAATTTATACTCACCCTGAGGCCATCCAAGATGTAGATGTTTCTCCATCTGAACATTTTGTGAAATTTAACATCACATCACTTGCTAACCAATGGATCCTCTGTAGTGAATGGGTGCCGTCAGAATGAGAGTCCAAACAGCTGATAAAAATATCACGATAATCCACAAGTAACCAACACTCCATCGGTTCAAACAGTTACTTTTGGCTAAATTATGAATCCTCCATTCATTAGGGAAAACCAGTAAAAAAGTTGTCTGGTCTGAATCAGGAGACAAATATGCTCAGATCAAGCACCAAACAAGCAAAAACAGTCTAAAACAGTCCTAAACAAATATTTTGGTGATGGACTTTTTCACTGGAGGAAGTGTTGTTATGGATTATCGACTCGTATTTTGGCCAGAGGTGACGGTTTGAAGTTAAACCACTTTAATGATGGATTTGTTTCTTACAAACACACAGCTTTTCACTTCACAAGGCAATAATTAATGGACTGGAGTGGTGTGGATTGCTTGTGGATTATATGTTTTTATCAGCTGTTTGGACTCTCATACTGATGGCACCCAATCACTGCAAAGGATCCATTAGTGAACAGGTGATGTAATGCTAAATTTCTCCAAAAACTGTTCTGATGAAGAAACAAACGCATCTACGTCTTGGATGGCCTGAGGGTGAGTAAATTTTAAGCAAATTTTCGTTTTTGGGTGAACTCCTTATATTCGTTGACTATTTCACACTCAAAGTGGGTCAGGATTTCCCAAGCTGGGTTTAACTTCTTTCTGAAGATTGGGTTCAAAATGACTCCATTTCCCCCTCTCTAATAGACCCAAATACAGTGCATGGAGGCTGCAGAGATATAGTCACATATTTAGGTCAAACCACTTTGTGTCACACAGAGAAATGCAACCACACTAAATGTGTAAGTACAAATGGGATTATCTTTATACCAAAGTGCCTTATTCTCAGTATAGACCCATTTCTAACTCTCTTCGCTGCTAAAGTCTGCTAAATTGGGAAACTTCAAAGCGGGAAATGCAGCGGCTGCCTGGAAGTATAGAGATGATCACTCCTGGAAGTTTCCAAAGGTCAGCGTGGATGGCTAAAATCTTAATTAACCCCCTACAGCAATGGCACTCGCACCTGTCAGCCACACCGCCCATGAGAAAATGAAGCAATATTGCTGCTGGGAAATGTCTCTATCTCTATATTTTAAGCCTCGAGGTGGGTGAAGTGCAGAAACCTGCTTTCTGCTCTGGAAAACCAGAAACATATTACTCTAACCCTTTAGCTATACCACACTCCAACAATATTAGGGTGCAAAACTGCAATGTAACAATTATTTTAACTTTTAAACAAAACAAAAAAAATGCTTTGCAATGTCACTTCATTTCAGTCCACACAAGACTAATATCCAGTTACTCTCACATCACCTCAAATTGCCAAATCTCACTGAACATGAATCATTTCCAGGTTGCATTTTGAGGCAAACATGCTGTCAGTTCTTCTGAAAATGAATTCTGTCATTATGTATTAACTGTCGTGTTGTTCTCGGCCCAAACTGTTTGACTTCTTTCTTCTTTGGAACAAAAAATACATATTTTGTAAGAATTTTCAAGTCTTCTCTACATAATAAGTTTCTAGTGAGGCAGTAACTGCTGCAACCAGACCAGGATCAGTTGAGTCGAACTTTGAATAAAGAACTAATCATTTTGTCATTTTTGAAGCTTGAAGAGATAGTTCATCCAACAATGAAAATTCTGTTATAATTAATCCTCATAGTGTTCCAAACCTGACTTACAGAAAAAAAGCAAGAAATGCAAAGGTTTTAGAACAACATGCAGGGTTGCTGTTGTTTACTAAAACTATTAAAAATATTTTTTGTTGATTGAAATAAAGCTTAAAAACTGAAATTAAAATTAATCAGAATCAGAATCAGAAAGAGGTTTTATTGCCAAGTATGCTTGCGCATACAAGGAGTTTGTTTTAGTGTCATAAGCTTCCAGTTCACAGAGACAACAACGACACACAGACAATAAAAATAAGATGAGAATAAAAAATACATATATGTAAATATAAATAAAAAAATGTAAAAGAAAAATAATTTGAAACATAACTAAATTGTATGTACAGTTGTGCTATAGATGACAGAATGGAATAGAATAGAAGGAGATGCAGGGATGCACTAGGATGGAGGTGGTAGCAAATAAATATAAGGTTATTGCACATTGTTATTGCATAATGGGGGGGGGGGGGGCGTTTAACTGTTCATAAGTTGGATTGCCTGAGGGAAGAAACTGTTCTTGTGCCTGGCTGTCCTGGTAATTGGGGCTCTGTAGCGCCAGCCAGATGGCAAAAGTTCAAAAAGGGGATGACTTGGATGTGAGGGATCCAGAGTGATTTTCTGAGCCCTTTTCCTCACTCTGGATGTATACAGTTCTTGAAGGGTGGGCACGGAGCACCGATAATCCGTTCTCTGCAGTCTGAACCGTTCTCTGTAGTCTTCTGATCCCTTAATCTGCCTCAGCTGGCAAAGGAAGTACAACCTTTGTTGGGCTTTTTTTTACAATGGAGTTGATGTGAGTGTCCCAATTCAGGTCCTGAGAGATGATGGATCCCAGGAACTTGAATGTCTCCACTGCATTCGCAGTGCTGTCTATGATGGTGAGTGGGGAGAGTGCAGGGGGGTTTCTCCTGAAGTCCATGATCATCGCCACTGTTTTGAGCGTGTTGAGCTCTAGGTTATTTAGACTGCACCAGACAGCTAGCTCTTTAACCTCCTGTCTGTAGGCAGACTCGTTACCATCCTGGATGAGGCCGATGAGTGTGGTGTCATCTGCAAACTTCAGGAACTTGACAGAGGGGTCTTTAGAGGTGCAGTCATTGGTGTACAGGGAGAGGAAAAGTGGGGAGAGAACATATCCCTGAGGGGCACCAGTGTTGGTGGAGCGGCTGTTTGATTTGAATTTCCCCAGTCTCACTAGCTGTTGCATGTCTGTCAGAAAGCTGGTGATCCACTGACAGATAGAGCTAGGGACAGAGAGCTGGGTTAGTTTGGTCTGGAAGAGTGTAGGGATGATGGTGTTGAAGGCCGAACTAATGTCCACAAACAGGATCCTCACATAAGTCCCTGATTTGTCCAGGTATTGCAGGATGTAATACAGTCCCATGTCGACTGCATCATCCACAGACCTGTTTGCTCGGTAAGCAAACTGCAGGGGGTCCAGTAAGGGTCCAGTGATGTCCTTCAGATAAGCCAGAACCAATTTTTCAAATGACTTCATGATGACAGGCGTTTGAGCCACAGGTCTGTAGTCATTAAGTCCTGTTATCTTGGGTTTCTTTGGAACAGGGATAATGGTGGAGCGTTTGAAGCAGGAAGGGACTTCACACAGCTCCAGAGATCTATTGAAGATCTGTGTGAAGATGGGGGCCAGCTGGTCAGCACAGGTTTTCAGACAGGCTGGTGTCACACCGTCTGGGCCTGGTGCCTTCCTTCTCTTGTTCTTCCTGAAGACCTAGCGCACATCTTCTTCACTGATCTAAAGTACAGGAGTGAGGGAGAGGGGGGTTGCTGGAGGTGTTAACGGTTGTGTAGAGAGATGGTCAGGACGGGTGTGGGGGGTTTCAAATCTACAATAAAACTGATAAATAAAAACTGATAAATAAAATAATAATAAAAAGAATGACAAAATATTACAATTACTACAGCTTAAAATGAAATACAAAATGCAAATATAAAAATAAATAGTTACAATAGTATATAATTACTAAAATAACAGACAAAATGAGAGTGAGTAAATAATAGCATAAGTTTATTTTAAGGTACACTGTATAAAATTAGATGATCAGTAATGGCAACTTGTGTTTTTATAATACTTTAAAAATAATAATACTTTAAAGTTCTATGAAATTCAACTTGATTTTTTAAAATTGGTTTGATGTAATGTTGAAATGATTTTACAACTAAGCTGATTATACTTAAAAATTGAAGGCAGCAACTTAAGTTAAAATGGGTGGAAATTTTTCACAGTGTGTTCTACCTCTTTCAAATCACAACTTTTAGAAAGATTTCAAAAAGTTTATGAAGGCTTCTCTGCAAGCCGAGAAACTTTATGTGAAATACTGTGGCTGGCTAACTTCTGTCCAATCCTCTGACTCGGTAGATCCAGGAGAAATTTTCAAACTCAAGCCTTTTGGCTCCTGCTGCAGAAAGAATTCTGAAGGCTGGGGGGAAAAAAAACCGTATAGCTTCACTCGGATTTGACAGGGTGACTCAGATTCCAGACACGCAGGATGAATAACAACACAAAAAAGTCTAACAAACAAAAACATGAAAGAGCTGAGCTCCAGGCATCAGGGAGGACCAACAGCACCGCCAAAATACATTTGTCATATTTAATTATACATATGGTTATTAATGAAGGAAGGCAGCCAAATGACACACGGTTATTTTGTAGCTGTACGAACGCCCCAAAGAGTGAAAATGTGTGCAGAAAGGATATAAATAAATGACAGGCAGAGAAGCTTTAATACATTATGTAGAATCTCGCTGAAAGCTTGAGGAATGGCATAAAAATGCAGGCTGGGAGGAAGGTCTCATTGTAGAGCTGTGATCTTTCAAACCCTGAACAATTCCAGGAGGCAATATAAGCTCGAAACTCAATAACAGATTCTGGGAAAAAGGCAAAACAAGTCTGAATCCCTCGACCCGAGCGGATTTACTGTATCAAGCGCACAAGTTCTACATGTTAACTGATGCATTTAATTTAAAGCATTAGGCACTGGGTTTAGATACTGCTAACACAGATGCTATGGCAACACGATTCAACTCTCGTGAGGACATACTGCACAAACACTTCTGTACATATAACTCACGTGAAATAAACCACTGAAAAGCATGTAGCAGAGAGGGATGTCTTGCATTTCTTTAGCGATAATGAGTGGAACCGTCAATTAATCAACGTTAACGCATTTACAACACATTTTACTACCATAATGTGACATATTTACCAATGGAACAGTATAAAACAGAAAATGATGAGTAGGAGTTGATTTTGATCCATCAAAGTATAGTGTTAAGCATGTATAAGCTAGGTTTGGGAATGCCTTTTAAATTGCAATTTATTTCTTGATTTTGAATTTAAATTTAAATGTTTAGTTGAAATGTATATAACTGTCATTTATAAATGGATAAGCAAAGTTTGCCAAAACAAATGGAATTTTGGCTCAAAAATTCTCATTTGAATGTTTGGAAAAAGTCTAAAAGCCCTGAAGTTTGATGGATGGATCGATGGATGGGTAGATAAAAAAATGTTTAAGTACTAAAATATAATATAAAAGTGAAAAAAGTTGAAGTACTTAAATCACCAATAAGAAAAAAAAACACTAAATGGAAATATGTAAAAAGTCGAAAAACTTAAAACAAAAAAAGACAAAACCACAGAACAAAATTACTAAAACTTACACTAAAAACTGAAAATGTAAAAAAATATATTAATACATACTATGGCTATAAATAATACTAATATAACAGATAGATAGATGTTTTTCAGTGTATCTGTATTTGCATGTGCTTACATTTCTTTGAATTGCAATTCAGTAAATTCCTTGGCCTGTTATTCCAGTTCGTCATTGGAATTCATTCCAACTCATTCAGACTCAGTTCTTCATCTGTTTTTTTCCCCCCTTAACCCTTGATCACACATGTAATATTAAAGTACAAGTCTGGCTTCATCCAACTCCCTGTAAAACGATGCCATCCCAACGTGTGAATCAGTCGAGCTGTGACCTGTTACTATCTGCCAGACAGACGGCACGGGAAAAACACACACACACACACTCACACAAATATCTCTTTGACTCTTGCGTTTGAAGCCTGGCAGTAAAGGCATTTACTGAGGCAGTGCAGGTGGCAGACGTACCATCTGAATCGCAGCTATCTGACATTGATCTTGCGATGGCTGTAGGTTCAAAGAAACCCATCTACCAAATATAGACCGCTTTACAAATGTACCACAGGAGAGGTATATGTATGTTTCTTTTGTGATACTAAAGCAAAATCTAAAACAAATCTGTATTTGTTGACTTGTTTAGTCCTCTGAAGTTCTTGTTTTTCGAAGAGAGAATCACCTGGTTAGTTTTGTCCAGTAAAATCCTGCAGCTATTACAACAGCACAGCTTTGTAGTAGAAGAGTCCGGGTCCTGAATTGGCCTGCCTGCAGTCCAGATCTTTCACCTATAGAGAACATTTGGCGCATCATAATATGTCAAAGACGACCACAAACTCTTCAGCAGCTGGAAACCTATATCAGGCAAGAATGGGACCAAATTCCAACACCAAAACTCCAGAAATTCGTAATCTTGATGCCCAGATGTCTTCAAACTGTTTTGAAAAGAAGAGAAAATGCTACACCATGGTAAACATGCCCCTGTCCCAACTATTTTGAGACCTGTAGCAGGCATCAAATTTGAAATGAGCTCATTTAGTGGATAAAAGTGTAAAATTTCTCAGTTTAAACATTTGTTATGTTCTCTATGTTCTATTGTGAATAAAATATTGGCTCATGTGATTTGAAAGTCTTTTAGTTTTCATTTTATTCAAATTTAAAAAACATCCCAACATTTCCGGAATTCGGGTTGTGTATATACTGTATATCAGAAAGAATCAGAAAGAGCTTTATTGCCAAGTATGCTTGCGCATACAAGGAATTTGTTTTAGTGTCACAAGCTTCCAGTACACAGAGACAACAACACACAGACAATAAAAAATAGGATGAGAATAAAAATACACACATATGTAAATAAAAACAGACAAAAATAGAAAAATAAAATAAAATAAATTGTATGTACAGTTGTGCTATAGATGATAGCATAAGGAATAGGATAGAGTGCGATCCAGGGATGTACTAGGATGTAGGTGGTAACAAATAAATAGAAGGTTATTTATATATATATATATATATATATATATATATGTGTGTGTGTGTATGTATGTATACATATATGTAAATGTATACGTATACGTATATATGTATATGTATGTGTATATATATATATATATATATATATAATAATTACTATATGGACATATTTCAAAAATAAAACAGCAACTACAACTAGCAAAAAAAAAAAAATGTCATCAAATCCAAAAACACCTCAAACAACTGACAGAGATTGTTCTGACTGCCTATTTTTCGGATTAGCAATAAGCCATATTTCAGTAATATCTGCAAGGCAGCAGGACAAAACAACTTCCAGTAACTCATTTCTGTCTAGCGGAAACTATTATAAAGATCTCATTTGTGATTTATCATTGTTACGGCTAGGTTTCCACACACAGCATGTCACGAAAGCTGTACGATAATGTCGTCGCAACAAGCATCATTACAGCAGGAACCTAATTAGCGGCTTTCGTCGTTTGGTGTGGTGACTGCGAGAAAATCCCTGTCTGCTGAGATCACTAGTGCGTCGGTCCTGATGGATGGAGACGGGGCCAAGCTTCAGCGCTTAACCACCATCAGCGACGACTCCAGCGGGAGATTTTTTCTTGGAGGAAGGATCCATGATGGCATTTGAGCTATTGCAGCTGACGTTAATAAGAAGCGTTTCATCCAGCCAGCCAAGAGCCCAACAGTACAATCAAAACAGGCCTGTGGCATGTTCTCCTGCCAGTTAACGAACTGTTGAGGCTAAATTACTGTAATGCTACCATAATTATGATTAGAGGAGCATGTCTCCAGCATAACTAGCTGCAATTTTCATGCCTTGAAAAAATGCGTATCAAAACGCGGTAGTTTAGAGTGGAAAACGCAGCTATGTTGGGGAAAAAGAGCAGCCTGGAGCGTGTTTAATTAACCTCGCTCATAATACATATCTAATCATTTAAAACACAATTGCTTCAGCTTTATTCATTCTGTTAGACAACTATACCAATTTTTTAGGCCCTGAAGTATCAATTAATAGAGCGGGCCTGCGTTATCATTTCACGTAAGGTGGGAGTCGTGTGATCTTTGTGTGAACTTCTCTGTGGTTTTCTCTTTGAAGAAGATCAATTTGTTAGATGGTAAGATACTCATCGCTGAATACCTGTGAGAAGCGAAAGACATTTTGGTGCTTAGAAACAGCTGATTAAGCAAGATAAGATTCTGCATGGTAATGAATGACATTTTGCTGCGGCAAAATGTTAAGTCAGCACCTTTAGAAGTGCTTTAAAATGGCATTCAGCAAAGTTAGGAGTAAGATGAGATTCATTTTTCCTCAGATATCTGCTAATTTGACTATGGATATGAGATGATTGAACATTTCACTGATTCTTGAGAGATGAAACAAAGCAAGTCTTACAACTCCTATTGAACTGCCACTTTGAATTGATGATCACAAGAATTTTTCTTTATCTAAATTTTGACTATATCACATGACTCAGTACTTGATGCAAATTAAAAAATATATTAAAAGTTTTTTTTTTTTTTAAATATCACTACTATTTCAGCAAGAAGAAAGAGATTACTTGCAAAAATGATGCTATTTTAAGTATCTTGAAGGCCCTCTTTCCATGTTTCCATTTTTTAGCTTAAGATTAAAAATTATAAATAAATCAATAAATAAATACATAATACTTTTACTCTGCACTGATGCATTAAATTGATCAAAAGAGACAGAAAATACTTTTTTTCTTGTTACAAAAAAAGTGTATTTCAAAAAAATTCTGTTCTTTTGAACTTATCAGAAATTAAATCCTGAAAAAAGTATTACGGTTTTCACAAGAATATAAATCAGCTAACCTGTTTTCAACATTAATAATAAGAAGAAATGTTTCTTGAACAGCAAATCAGCATATTAGAATGATTTCTGAAGGATTATGTAACACTGAAGAGTAATGATGCTGAAAAATCAGCTTTAATCACAGGAATAAATTACATTTTACAATATATTCAAATAGAAAACGCATTTGAAGTTGTAATAATATTTCACAATATTACTGATTTTACTGTATTTTTGATCAAATAAATGCAGTCTTGGTGAGCATAAGAGACTTCTTTCAAAATCATTAATAATCCTTCTATTTGAATGTGACAATTTAATAGCATTTTGTGAAAGATGCAAATAAATACCTCTGAAAATATTATCTGATACATAAACTTCCTTTTTTTTTTTTGCATTTCTGTAGCATTTGTCCTATGCAGCACTCAAGAACCAGTGATGAATACCTGTTTCGTATCAGGGGTTTTAATGGCAAATGGCCCAAATGACTCTCAAAGGTGGTTTGAATTGTCCTAAATAACATCTGTTTGGAATCTGATGTGAAAGGGGTTCGGTTTGTTTCCTTCTGTTCTCAGAAGGCCTTTGATGTGCCTACCAATGCGATTGTCATTCCATAGGAATTTTCCCCTTCCTGTGCCAGCAGTGGAAACAACATACCATCCCCTGTGTCAGACTAAACTCGCATGTAAACGGCTCATTCCGCACACATCACACCTGTTTATGTCCTGCCGAGGAAATGCAACGCTGTCAAAATACAGCAATGCTGTGATCTCCTGACACCATCAAGACGGGGTAAAACACAGTATGAGACAGGAGAGATGAGACCAGATGGGAAACGGCAATAAAGAAAGCCTATAAGATGCTTTTTTCCCCTTCATATTGCCACAGCATGTTCTGCTATTGTGCATGGAAAGATATTGAACCGCCATAGTGGAAATCACATTAGACTTCTGAGGGCATTCGCTGTTATTGCTTTGATATGGTTGTTGTCGCCGCAAGTGAATAAAGCAAATGGATTCCAATAACATTCGACTCAATGTGCCATTGCGTACGGGCAGAGGCCGAACTGAATCAGGCTATATGGGGGCGGATGAACGAGCGTTCAGAAGAGAAGTTCACCAGTATGAGCTCGGCGGCCAGCAATCACACCATATGCCAAGATTCTGTAGCCAGGATAAACAAGAAAACAGCAAAACAAACAGAAAAAGCAATAAAGCGCAATGAAATACTGGTGCAGTAAACACACAAATTTGTTACTTTGCCGTGCAAAAGGAACATTTGCATTGATTTTGTTTGGGAGCAAGTATAGTGCTGACATGCACCAGAACTCGGTCGGCCGCAGAGGCTTTGATTGTCTCCGTGGAGAATTACCATCCTTAACTATTTGGTCTTTTGCATTCCATTGAAACAGTACTGTCAACATAATTATCATGCCTTTGTAATAAATAACAAAAACAATGGCGATGGCAGCGTAATAACTGAGACAGCATAATTGCCGTGCCAACACCGGCCTTCTGAGCTATAGTGACTAATCGCTGGAGAATCTATTAGAAGACCAGACTGAGCAAAACAACTTATTCGAGATGGAAAGTGATTTACAAAAGTCAAAAGTCTTCTGCATCATATAAAATATAATAGACCTTTAAAAAATAAATGAAAAAATTCTAGTATATATATATATATATATATATATATATATATATTATAATACAGGGGTAGGCAGTGTTGGTCCTGGAGTGCCGCTGTCCTGTAGAGTTTAGCTCCAACCCTAATCAACCACACCTGAACCAGCTAATCAAGGTCTTTGTAATTACTAGGGCTACAAGCAGGTTTCTTTCAGGGTCGGAGCTAAACTCTGCAGGACCTCCAGGACTGACGTTGCCTAACCCTGCTAAATTATATGAATTTTATATATATATATATATATATATATATGTGTGTGTGTGTGTGTGTGTGTATGTATGTATATATATATATATATATATATATATACAGCGGGTAAAATAAGTATTGAACATGTCACCCTTTTTCACAGTAAATATATTTCTAAAGGTGTTGTTGACATTAAATTTTCACCAGATGTTGGTAACAAGTAATCCATGCATACAAACAAAACAAAACAAATAAGCTATGTGTAATAAAATGGAATGACACAGGGAAAAAGTATTGAATACATGCATAAAAGGAGGTGCAAAAAGGCATGGAAAGCCAAGACACCAGCTGAAATCTATCAGTAATTAGAAAGAAATCCTGCCCAATAGTCAGTGGAAATTAATATTAGCTGGTTCAGTCCCAACACCTACAGTACCAGGATGATGAAGATGAAACAAGGGTGGACATTTCAGCAAGACAATGATGCCAAACACAGGCAAGGAAACTCTCAACTGGTTTCAGAGAAAGAAAATAAAGCTGCTAGTATGGCAATCACCTGACTTGAATCCCATAGAATATCTATGGAAAGAACTAAAGATCAGAGTTCAAAGAAGAGGCCCACAGAAACTTCAAGATTTGAAGACACTGTGGAAGAATGGGCTAAAATCACACCTGAGCAATGCATGCAACTAGTTTCTCCATACAGGAGGCATCTTGAAGCTGTCATTACCAACAAAAGCCTTTGTACGAAGTATTAAATCAATTTCAGTAAGCGTGTTCAATACTTTTTCCCTGTGTCATTCCATTTTATTACACATAACTTAATTTCTGAAATTATTTGTTTTGTTTTCTTTGTGTGTATGGATTACTTGGGTTGTTACCAACATCTGGTGAAAATTTCATGTCAACAGCACCTTTAGGAATATATTTACTGAGAAAAATGGTGACGAGTTCAATACTTATTTTACCCGCTGTATGTATGTATGTATGTATGTATTTATATATATATACATATATATACACACACAATACGTACTATATAGATAGATAGATACACACACACACACACACACATTAATATTATATAATGTATCATATTATGTACAATATATAATAAAATAAATAAAATGTATATTAATGATAAAAATAATAATATAATTATGATTATATAATTTGTATTTTTATTATTATTATATAAAACTTATATGTGTATATGTACATAGAATATAAATATTATACAAAATAAAATTAAAAATAAAAAGAAGCATATGCTACATCTTACACACATACATACAAAAAAGAAAAAAAAAGAAAAAAAGATTTTATGTATACATTTATTCATGTAGAACTGTTCTAGAACGCTCTGTTTGTGTAAAAGTGAGAGGTGTGTTAGGATGGAGACATAAAGTACATCCTGTGGTTCCTGCACAGGAACTGAATGCTGAGCTCTTCATCAATGACCATGACTCATCCAGCCCGTGGCCTGCCTCCATTCTCAAACAGAACAGCTCCGGATGCCAAGAAGCCCATTCTGAAATATGACTCCCCGGAGAACCTAGCGTGCCGTATGACTGGATGGAACTACACTGATTGTTTCTGCAGCATGACTGGGTGAAATTACAGCCCTGCTCAAGAAATGTTTTTTAGATTTTTAACTTAGAATTCATCCAATACAATGTTATTTAACAGCCTCACACATATTGTGTAATCTAATAATAAAACCCAATTAAAATAACATCTTCACTCTGGAACAGGTGGTTCAAATCCAAAAAGATTTTCTTTTATTTTCTACAGAGGCATGTTATACCATTTTTAATCACTGTAGTATTTTTTATAATCTCATTCCTTCAGGATTGTTCACTAGTGAGTGATTGCAGTATGATTAAGTAAAAATTGCATTGATGCCTTCTAGAACACAATGTGATTATGTGTTCTTGGACCAACATCAATTGTAGCTCCCATAAACCACAGCACTAACTCAAAAACAAGGCCCAAAAACTTCAAGCTACATAATCTCAATTTAATTCAATTCTGAGTATCAAACTGTGTCAGGAATTCATAATTTGACAAGCTGCATTTTTAGAGCTGTCAAACGGTAATGTCACGTACTTGACTAAATCACACTAAACGACTTTCACAATATGACTAGATGAAAGTAGTGTGATGATGTCTACAGTATGACTGAGTGAAACCACACTGATAACTTTTATAAAACAACAGATTTGGTTTCTCTGTGCTAATACATCTATAGCAGCGAAGCAGGACCGAAATCAATATCTTAAAAGTCATCAGCATATCATGGTCACATCTAGTTGCATTTAAAATAGCCTGGTATTGTCTATCTTTCCTGCAAATGGCATTTGGTATCTGTAGAGCTCTAAACAACAGTCAGGCTGTGGTTAGTTTTTGTCTACACAGATCTTCCTCCCACAGTTATCTGAAATTACATCGGTGACTAATACTGATGTTACATTTTTATGTATAACTGCAACTGATTATAGCATGTCTACAGCAGGGGTGTTTAGTTAAGTGGTTAAAGCAATAGTTTAGTCAAAAATTTAAATTAGCTTAAAATGTACTCACCTTCTGCTATTTAAGATGAGTTTGTTTCTTCAGTGGAACAGATTTGGAGAAATTTAGTATCACATCACTTGCTCACCAATGAATCGTCTGCAGTGAATGGGTGCCGTCAGAATGAGAGTCCAAACAGCTGATAAAAACATCACAATAATCCACAAGTAATCCACACTCTTTCAGTCCATCAATTAACATCTGGTGAAGTCAAAGGCTTCATATTTGTAAGAAACAAATTTATAATTAAAACTGTGCTTCTGGTCAAAATATGAGTCTATAATTGATCAAAATCACCAAAATCAACCAACATATTTGTCTATGTGTCTATATTTGTTATATTTATGAACTGTTTTGGACTGTTTTAACTTGTAAACAGTGCTTGATCTGTGCATATTTCTCTCCTGATTCAGATTAGACAACTTTTCTAATGCTGAAAGCAATATTACTCCCATTTTAGCTGGAAGCAATGGTTTAAAGTTAAAAATGTCTTGATGGATTTGTTTATTACAAACGCACAGCTTTTTGTTTCACAAGACCTTAATTGATGGACTGAAAGAGTGTGGATTACTTGTGGATTGTTGTGATGTTTTTATCAGCTGTTTGGACTCTCATTCTGACGGCACCCATTCACTTCAGAGGATCCATTGGTGAGCAAATGAAGTAATGCTAAATCATTCCAGATCTGTTTAGATGAATAAACAAACTCATCTACATATTGGATGGCCTGAATGTGAGTAAATTATCAGCACTTTTTCATTTTCGTGAAATTACACATAACAAACATTTTAACATATCAATACTGCTTACATACACTGAAAAAAATGATACACTATATTTACTCACTAAAATTGTGTCAAGAGTTAACAAGCAATATTATTAATTAAATTCAACACATAAGAATTACAGAACTAATCAAATGAGATTCTTACAAATTAACCATTCAAAATGAGTGAAATAGCACAAAAAATTAAGAACAATTAAACAAAAATATTGGTTTCATTGGAGAAAAAGTGCTAAAACACTATGCTAATGAAAACTATGTTATGCATGCCAGGCAAGAAACACCACTCACAAAAATATAATATGCATGCACGTCACCTTTTTCACAAATTCACGTTTTAGTTGTTTACATGGAAATGACACGGGCATCGTGTTCAAAAGCTCGTGTTTTCAGGCCCCCCAAATGAGGTTATTGAAGACTCCTGATGTTAACAAACAGAAGCACTGAAGGAGAAAATCAACATTTTTTAGGTTACCATTACAGAAATCAGTGTTTGCTTTAGTTGGGCTCTTGACCTTTAACTTTTTAACAGTCAAGCCTCAGACAAGCCTCCTCCCCTTAACCCCAACATTCATACATGTGAACTGCAGCTATACAACTCCATTTAGCATTGGATGAGTGGCTTGTATAGAATAAGATAAGATGAGGTGTCAAGGCCATTTGTACTTGTTGATTAAAGTTAAAATAGTACATCATTCAGATTTGCTTTCAGTTAAAAGATGAAAGAATAAAAGAGCACAGACAAGGGGAAAAATAGCATTAGCCAATCAGTTTTGATAGGTAATCGGTTGTTGTTTTTTTATCAACTAGCTTGTCAAATGTGTTTAAAGCATTACTGCATGTTTTAGGTCTGGGTGATATAACAATACATATCATGGCGATGCTATAAAATGTGAATCAACTGAACTTTTCTAAATTGTTTAGGTATAAATAACATATTATTGGAAAATTTAAGGTCATTCAACACCAATCCAGATCAAACTGAGCTTATTTTGCAATAATTATTATACATTATTCCTTTTTGGATGTTAATTAGATTATAACATGACTCCAGAATAAATGTTTATATTTATGCTAAATAAAAAAAAAATATTTTATGGGTGAGACTGTACATTCTACATACTGTATGTGTCTATTTCTGCCCAGTTTTTCCCTGCATCTAACATTAGATGAGAGCAGACAGCGAGCATTAAAGATAAACACATTGTGTGTTCGACATGTCATGTTTTGATCCCCGCCTCACTAATTTCATTTGCTGTATCCGTGGCAACAAAGGGGAAAGAATAACAGAGCATTCCCTTATCACCTTCACAGCCAAATAAAGTGGAGCTCTTCCTGCTGGTGATGCTTTGTCGCAGTTATCTCTGCATCTGTAAGAGCAAGCGTCGCCGGCGCAGTTAGCAGCTTGCCACATGTATTGAGATGCTATCAGAGGAGCTGCCATATCAAAGAGTCTAATGCAGACAGGGCTTATCTCGCCGAGAACTCACACATGTGCTATGTAAGGTACGTCTTATCAGAGCGCTGCCATTACTGCCATTGCAAAAGCAGACGCGGGTCAGGATGACCACTGGAGGACCGGACAATCAGCTGCTTGGTGTGTGTTTGGAGTGGCCATCTGAGATTGCCAAATAAGTCAAAGTGTAGCTGACATGTTGCATCAAAGGTTCAGGTGAAGTGAATAATTACTTGAATGAATAAAATGTCATTATTTACTCAGGGCCTGTATGTTAGTTTTTGCATGAAACCCCCAAAAAAAGGTTTTCATACCACCACAGTTTATAAACTAAAAATTACACACACACACAAAAAAAAGAAAAACATAAAAATGTGTATGCCATATGATAACATTGTGAGAAACACACAGAAATGTAGGTTGTTATTCATGCAGTTTTCTTATTCTCGACTGGCATATAGTCAAACTGGCATACAGGGTGATACAGCAAACACAATTTGTTTTCAGGCAGGATCACAATCCACTTTTTTACTTATTTAAAAAAAAAAAAAAAATAGACCTACAAGGTAACTAAAAATAAAAAAAAAAAAAAAAAAAAAAAAAATGACAGGCCATTTAGGTCAAAGTATAAGAGTGGCTGACAGGACCAAATTCAGATTTCATATTAATTTATTAATTCATATAATAAATATGCTTAAATATACTTTAAATCTTATTAAACCTATTTAATTATACATTATTATTAATTATAGATTATATTTAATTATACATTAAATATATGTACACACACACACAATTACATATTACACATATGATACATGCATATTATTATGCATATACAATTACTATACAGAACATATTTTACGAGGTGGCTAATTCGTACAAATTCGTACGACCTCACTTGTACAAATTCATACGATTTTTGACAAATCGTACGTATTTTACGAGTTGCCAATTCGTATGAATTTGTACGAATGACCTACATCTAACCCCGCCCATAAACCTACCCGTCACAGGGGTTTAGACAAATCGTACTAAATCGTACGAGTGAGGTCGTACGAATTCGTACGAATTAGCCACCTCGTAAAATACGTACGAATTGCCGTGAGATAGCGTTGGAAAATTCAGCTTCTTTGCCATCAAAGGAATAACTTACATTTTATTCAAACAGAAAACAATTCATTTTAATTGTAACAATATTTTACATTATTGTTTTACTGCATTTTTGATTGATTAAATGCAGCTTTAGTGAGTATAAGAGACTTCTTTCAACACCATTAAAAAAAATCTTACCAGTCCCAAATTTTTGAGCGGTAGTGAATACATACACAAAAGTGCAGTATAAAAGTTAAATCTTCTATCAAAATCCAAAAAATGGCATGCATAGTTATTAAGAAAAAAAGAGAATAGTTTCAGAATAGTTTCAGATAGAGTACATCATGATGCTGCTGTAACATGTTAAGGTAATGGTCCAAATATGCTTCAGTTTTAACTTTATTTGATCAAAGGTGTCCAGTTTTTTAGCTAATGCATGCACGATCGTGCTGTTTCAGTGAAAATCCCCCCATGTTTATTTGTAGCGTTTGTGGCCTCAGCCCACAGATTCAGAGCTGCTGTGCCTACTCACTCACCCAGCGCTTTCTCATTCTGAGAGAGAGCGTTCGTGACCCACCTACGTCTGATTCATGATCAGCCAGTCGTAGGCCACTCTAAAAGCAACCTGACGGCCATAAACCATCTCTGACATAATGTTTCCAAGGTCAACTAGTTATGAAATCAGAAGATTAGAGTCCCACATTAGGCCACACATGCAGTTTCCTCACCATGCAGATAAATGCGATATGAATTTAACATGCAAAGCATATGGTAAGCATATAGCTCCAAATTCTGATCCATCTGCACAAAATAGCACACAAGAAGAAATGCAGTTGTTTTGAAAATTAGCAAAGTAGTTCATGCGACTTTCACTGATTTCATGTTAAGATTTAATGTTAAATGGATGTTTGGTCACATGGCATGCAAGAACTAATGGTGTTTAGCCTCACATTACTGTAGAAGTCCATTTTAAAGCTTTAGTGGAAGTGATTTAGTAAATAATGGCTTAGATTTTTCACACAAAATGGTTTTAAAAGACTATAGTGCACATATCATATAGAAAAATGCTGGTTTTATGGTGTTTTTTAAAAGTTTTTACCAATATTATTACTATGAAATATCATTGTATGTGTAAAGAAAATTCAAATACTGTCATTTTCATGTTCCACATTAAAAAAATAATAAATAAAAATTGTTTTTTTTGAAATATGAAATATGGAAGCTTGTTTACACCACCGAATAAATAAATAAATAAATAAATAAGGTAATTGTGACTTTTTATTTCACAATTCTGACATTTTTTCCTTGCAATTCTGAGTTTATATTTCACAATTCTGACTTTTTTTTATATATAAAAAGCGCAGTTTTATATACACTCACAATTGCTAAAAAAATTTGAAATTTTACGGAAGAAACTGAAAAACAAACTTCCAGATGCAGATAAGAATTAAAGAAAAAAAGTAAGAATTGTGAGTTTATATCCCATAATTCTGTTTATATCTTGCCATTCAGATTTTTTTTTTTTTTTTTTTTCAGAATTGCAGGAAACAATTTTCAAATTGTGAGATATAAACTCAGAATAATGAGATAAAATGTTGCAATTACCTTTTTTCATTTTGGCAGAAATGGTCTACCATTATTAAATAAACAGTAAAAATAGTAAAATATTTCTTTACATTTTTTACCTAACAGTCATTTTGCCAAGTAAATGATTTATAGCAGCATGAATTAGCAAATGCACTGTGTGCATGAGCATTTTAACATATTAAGTAACATTACATACTGTAGATGTACATAAATGAGTTTTTAGCACAATGAAACATGCACGCGCACACACACACACACACACACACAGTACAAATAAACGCACCTTTACATACAGACATACGCAAACAAAGAAAGAGGGAAAGAGAGATTGTAAAAGAGAGAGAGAAAGAGAGGTAGAGCTGGTCACAGTGGAAACTCTGACTCATCTGCTCCTGCCACTCAGAGCCCAAATCAATTTACCATTGAGTCATCACAGGACTTCCTCTCTCTCTCTCTCTCTCTCTCTCTCTCTCTCTCTCTCTCTCTCTCGGGTTCTTTCTCACTCTTTCTCTTTCTGTTGTCAGCTGAACATGCTTTGAGGTTATAGCCATGTTTTCCTGTGTGCTCCAGGGCACATTTTTACGCAGTCCAAATGCATCATAGCTGCTTGAGTAATTATGGCAGCACCAGCAGGTTTTATAGCGTTCAGCTGCACAAAAACAGTTCCTCTCAATGAGACACACGACATAAACTGCCTTCGCTTCTCTGAGCACAGGCTGAATCTCATGCAGCAAGACTCCCTGATAAAACCACTGTATATGGATGAGACTACAAAGAGAAAGTCCTGATAATACAGCATCTTTACATGCAAAAGACTTCAAACCATGAGGGCTGAATTTAAGAGCAGTTGCTCCACTTTTGCATGCAATTTTCATGAACAATCCAGTTTAAGCACACTGGTAAAGGACCATGCATATTTTTTAATATTTATAATTAATAATTAATATAATTGTAATTAATATAATATAAGAAATGTTTGTGTACAACTTCTATTGCTCACAGCAGCTGTAATACATTTAATAATACAGTAATACAGTAATACATTTAGTGTAAAGTTAACTGAAATAAAAAAAAAAATCAGCAAAATGCAAATGCAACATTTCTCATTTTTAACAACTTATCAATTTCTTTTTTTTTCTTAATGTTTTCTGGGGATTTTTTCCCCACCTTGTTACACTATTATTTACAGATATTGGATTCAATCTTTTTATCAACTTGTTTTTGGGTGAAAATGACAAAAAATATCCACAAATAAAGCTTTTTTCACTCAAAAACTGTGGTGCATAAGCTCAGATCAATGAGGCCTATGATCAATCAATTCCAAAAAGAAATACAAAACCTGTGCTAATTATTTAAAGGATGGTCATTTTTAAAAGGCAACGCTAAATTTCATAAAGGGTTTTCAGTACAAGGGTTAACTTGAAGTACTAAACTAACTAAAACTAAATAAACTAAAACTAATAAATTTAAAAAAAAACAAACTGTAAAGACATATTTAAGATTATGACAAAAGCACACAAATTACTAAACCTACAATGAAAGTGAAAAATATACATAGAAAAAAAAATCTAATTACAATAGTATATAAATGATGGGGCCTACTAAAATAACACTTTAGTTTAGTCTGCAAACTTTCTGGATTTTTAAAGAGCCAGTTTAGGTGTTTAGATCACAATAATGGTGAAATGCTGTACCGTACCAGTAAAGTTTACCAGATAAAGTTAGTCTGCTGCATCCTCCAGGAACTAACCCGCAGAAACAGCCTGCAACACTGCATCATGCAAATTATGCTCATCACTATATTTCGAGCATGTTTGTTCCGTTACCTTTTTTTTGCATACTTCCTTTAATCAATCAGGTGTTTAAACAACACAGACAGCACATGCAAATTCATGCACACTTCATTCTGCACGCACAGCATGTCTTAAATATGCACAAACTCCACAATGGTTTCTCAAACGATTTCGTGAAGACCCTCCAAACCACAGGAGAATACGAAGAGGAGAACCTCAGTGACCCCATAATGCAATGCAGCGCTCGCCAATGCGAAGCAGATGATGGTGTGGAGCCTCAGCCATTAAAGACCACAGAGCCCGGGGCCAACACACAAAGACCTCCAACCACTGACCAGCCCAACAGATTAGCCTGTTACTCACGCTTCCATAAATCACATGAGACAACTTATATTCTCTGGACGGAAAGAGAGACAGAGACAGGCGGAGGGAAGCGTTTTAAAGTTGCATGCAGCCTGAAAGCTCTTCTCACATGTCTCAGCTGGAATCCAATTTGATGCAGACTGTTATTGTTGCTGGTGACCTGAACCAGAAAGCAGAACAGTGTTTAATGAGGGTGTGCGATTTTGTGGTTTAACACTTAGGTTGACATTTTCTTGAAGATGTCAAGACTCTGTTTACTGTGCTAAAGAGCATCTTGTGATTTATTTATGATGGATACCAGAACAGCTGAATTTATGAAGAGTCAGTTTCTTAAATAATGTATACTTTTATTCAGGAAGGACACATTCAATTGATCAAAAGTATCCGTAGGAATACTTTAAAAAAAAAAAAATTCTTGTAAAAAAAAATAAAATAAATAACATTGATAATAATCAGAAATGTTTCTTAAGCAGTAAATCAGCATATTAGAATGATTTCTGAAGGATCATGTGACATTGAAGACCAGAGTAATGATGCTGAAAATGCAGCTTTGTCAACAAATTACGTTTTAAAATATATTTAAATAGAAAGTAGGTATTTTAAATTCTAATAATATTTCATAATATTACAGTTTTTACTCTATTTTTGATTAAATAAATGCAGCCTTGGATGAGCAAAAAAAAAAAAAAAAAAAAAAAAAAA